>NW_004624801.1:196305-349883 GCF_000247695.1 Heterocephalus glaber
CCCTTCCCTTCCCTTCCCTTCCCTTCTCTTCTCTTCTCTTCTCTCCCCCCGCCCCGTCTTTTACAAAGGACTGGGAATTTAGCTCAATGCAAAGATCCTGAATTTAATCCTCAGTACCACAGGGGGGAAAAACTGATGTCAGGATTTCTTTATGGCCATGTTTTTAATCAGAAACTCAATTTTTAAGTAGCTATACAGTTGGCCAGAAGTTTATTAATTTTATAACATTTTTTAAAGACTCAAGTTTTGTCTTTGTCAATTGTCTGGGATTTTCCCCCCCTATTGCATTGATTTCTACACTTACATTTATTATTTTGTACCTTCTACTTACCTTGTATTTTAGTTGATCTTGTTTTTCTGTCTTCTTAAATTCCATTTTCCAGATTACTAATTCTCATATCAGCAGCAATCTATTTTTCCAGTCTTCTTTTTCCTTTCTTTGATTACATATTTTAATTCTGGAATTCCTCCTTATTTCCCAAATCTATCTTTCCCTTCATGCTTAAATTCCTCATTTTATATCCTTAATTATTTGATACATATCTATATTATAGTCTTCACATAACTATCCTTTGCTAGGACAAAATACCTGAAATAAACAACTTGAAGGAGGAGAAAAGGTTTATCTTTGTTTATGGTTTCAGATGTTAGTCCATGGTCAGATGGCTCCAACACAGAAACATCATGGCGGAAAAGTGCTCAGCTCGTGGTATCCTAGAAGCAGAAAGCAGGGGGGAAGAACCAGACTCGAAAGGCCAGGGACCAGGCAATCAAGGTGACAACCAAGATGAATGATCACACCACTATTTTAAACTGTGTATTAAAATCCACCTATTTATTCCCCAAACCTCATAGACTATTTCTTTGCACATTTACCATTTTTTATTTTTAGGGTACCTTCAACAATGGTTGATATTTTCCTCAGTTTGTTCTGTAGCTTATTTGCAGACTTTCAGGGGCTTGTGACCTATTTTAATGTGGGTTTCTCCAGCTGGGGACACAAGCGGGTAACATGTACCTTGCTCCATACCAATATGAGGTATTGGCCTGAGAGGCTGCATCTCTGAAAGGAGATTTTATTGTCCCTGTTAAGCTGTTAAGAGGAGCTCAGGTAGAGATGCGCATTCTCACTGACACATTTACAGACTGTTCAATAGGATTTATCTAGCACACCTTTTGAGAGGCTCAGAGCTAGACTAATCCCAGCCTGATGTGAAGGTCTTACTTCTAATTCTCAATAGACTGCCAGCTCCATGTGATATCTTCTGTCATGTAAATGAATTAAAATATCAGGTCCTAGTCTCTACAGTCTAGCTGTCATCTAATTTTTTATGGAGTTTCCGGAGCATTTATTTGTAAGTCTATTTCTGGAAGCTGGGAATTTCCTTTTATTTATTTGGGCTCAGCTATATTATTAATGAAATATTCCTATTACAGTGAGAAGACAGTCCCTATTTCCCATTTAAAGTTTACATTATATTGCAGATTTTATTAGAATTCATTTTTTTTTTTTCTAAATCAATGTACTTTATTTCAAACTCCCCACATGCCACAAGTTCACAGGATATCACCTGTCCGGGAGGAAGAGTGAACACCACGCTGAGGACTGGGAGTCACCATGAGATGCCTCGGGGGTCCAGGGATGGGCCAGTTGGTCACCAAAAGGCAGGGGATGGTCATTTAGCACCGGGTCGCATGGTAAGGAGACCCCTGGGCCAGGGAAAAGCCACTGAGCTCCACTCAGGGTAAAGCCACACATAAAGGTTCTGGTCAGAGGGGCAGCACCAGGGCTGGGGAAGATGCTGCTGCTGGGTGCACAAGGGCTGCAAGCAAGTTACACAGCATGCTGCTTCCTGCCCTGAAAGCCCAGCACACCTTGACACACACCTCCCTTGGGTGCACATTCGCTGTGAGCCTGGCTCTACACACTTCACTCACATGGGAGTGTCAGGTTCTTGCCCTGAGCCCCCTAGATCTCAGGCAGATTTGGCGAGGGACACAGCCAGGCAGCGACCCTGTGCCTTTAATGCAAGACAGAGCACCTGACCCTGTGGTGCTCATGCAAGGCTGCCTGATAAAGTCCCAGGCACTGGTCGCTTGTGTGGGACCCACAGCTGGAAGCACTGGTTCACTGTGCCTAGAAGCTTCCTTTGGAATCCTGAGCCCCAAATGTACCAGTCACTGTGACTAGTCCTGGGGAAGCGCAGGGAGAGATGTAGAATTCATTTTTGAAGACAGGTAGGACTTGATTATTTATTTTTTGTTTTTGGCAGTGCTGGGGATTTAACTCAGGGTCTCTGCACGGAGCTATATTTCCAGTCCTGTCTAAATTTTAAAAATTTGAGACAAGGGTCACACTAAATCACTTCAGCTGGGCTCCAACTTGCCATCTTTCAGCCTCAGCCCCCAGATTGCTGGGATTGCAGGTGTGTGCCACTATGCCTGGTTACTAGAGCTGAGTTTTATGTATATGTTTATCCTTTGCTGTACTTAGTAGAGAACTTTAAAATTAGTATTTAATAATAATTGGTAGATTGAATTTTAAAATGAAGATGAGGAGGCAGCTTTAAATAGTAAAAGTTAAAAGAGAGAAGTCATGAGTATTTAAATATATGAATTTTTTTCTCCCACCGCAAGTAGTTAGAAAAGTGGGGGTTGGAGTATGAGAGAAGGTGTTAGTTTCCCTACTAACCTAGCAACAATTGCAATGTACTGCTTCATTTAAAAGGAAAAAAACACCATGCTGGTTGCTGTCCATGGAAATTCTGCCAACACCCTGGTGGTTGCTGGTTTGTAATTTTATGGGTTTCCAGGGGATCAAACGCTGTATTATTATGTTTGGCTACTAACTTAGTTCAGCAGTTCAAAAGGAGAGAAAAGGGGAGAGAAAGGGTAGTAGGAAAGGAGGGAACATGTATACCCTCCTGCATTTAGAAGGATAATAAAACCTGTTGAAGGTGAAGCAGTCTTTCTTGAATCTCACTCTCATTTTCTATAAGAAGAAAATGAGTATATATTCAGAGCTGTCCTTTATAAGAACTGAAGGTGTAGCTATTGTGTACCAGTTTTACTTTATTTCCATTTAAAAAAGGTTTTTTTTGCCGTATTAGGGATTACCAAAGAAAAAAGATTAAGTGTCCACTCCTACTGAATTTCTTTCCTTCCAAATACTTCTTTATGCAAATAAAATTTGTAGAAATATTAAGTATTACAAATATTAACTATTGGTATTTAAATAGTTCAAAGGCTGAGAATGTAGCTCAGTAGTAGAGTATGTACCTAGCATGCATGAGATTCTGGGTTCAATTTCTAGCACCACAAAAATTAATAATATTTTAGTAGTTATAGAGTGATCAACATATATAAAGCACTTTGAACAGCCGGGGATTTAGCTCAGTGGTGCTGCCGCCTGCCGCACAAGCGCAAGGTCCCAAGTTCAATCTCCGGTACCAAAATAAAAGTAATTTGAAATAATAAACATATATATATATATTTATATATATATTTTATATATATATATATTCTTAGAGGATGAGTTTCAAATTATTAATATAAGAAATTCTATACCTTAAGTATACCTTTAATGAAGTACACATCGCTATTACTTTCACTAGTCTTAGAAGAAAAATGGGCACGTGCAAAACTTATAGCAAATGTAACAATGCACCATGTTTATATAAAGCCAAGAATAAAACATGTTTGACTTCTTTGCCATAGTTTCAGGAGAAGGTACAAGGAACATGGGATAATATGGTATTACCATTTTGTTTAACATTATATGACGCATGAATCTTGTACCTATGTCCTTTTCATCCTGTTCCATTTTCACAATAATAGTTGGATTGTGTAGCTGTATACTTAGCTGCCTACCATAGGTCCTAAAGGAATATGAAAGGAATGTTCACTGACATTATACCATAACCATACAAAATACTACTTTTTCCTATTAGTATTCAAGAGACAAATACATAAAATAAATATATTTTATTTATTCATCAATTTATTCAACATTCCATTATTCTTTCAACAAACTAGCATGTATTGAAAATTTATTTTATATTTTAGGCACTGAAGCACAACATGAAGAAGGGAATTCAAATCTTTGTTTTTAAGGAACATAGATTCTGGCATGGAGATGCAGTAAATAGAAAAAAACCCCAAATTATATAAGTGCCCTGGATAAAATATAGAAAATAGGGAGTGGTTAACTTTTATTGAAAAAATTGCTGAGAACAAAGTGGTTAGAGACAGCCTTTCTAAGAAGATATGTGATCATTTGAAGAACAAAAATGAAACTTGGGTTCGATCCCCGGTACCAAAAAAAAAAAAAAGAAACAAAAATGAAACTTGGTTTTGAAGACTGAGAAATAGCATTAACAGTAAGTAAACAGGATCCAACCCTCCATTAACATTTCCAGGTTCCAGGAAAGTACCAATGGTGGTCCATATACCAACTATCTAAATATTTAAAAGTTACAAATCAAGCTCAGGAACTATTGATCAATATTTCCTATCCTCCCGCCTTCACAAACCTTTGTAAAAACCTGGATAGCCTACTTTGAATTTAGAATTTTTGGATTCCTTGGAAGCATGAGGAGAACCAACATCATCCACAGGTTTGGCCCCCTTAACTTAACTTCCTATTAGGGTTTACATCTAAAATGTCCCTTAAAGTCCCTCATTCAGAAATGGGGACTGGTTGGAGGGAGCAGGTCACTGGGGACATGACCTGGAAGGGTTTATTCTTGTCTCTAGTACCTCTGTTCACTCTCTGCTTCCTGCTGCCATGGCAAAGTTGAGGAACTTTCCATTGCTATGCCCTTCTGACATGCTTTTTCTAACTTGGAGCCAGCCGACCATGAACTGATTCCCTGGAAACTGTGAGTCAAATTAAATTTCTCCTCTAAGTAGTAGGTGATAGGTATTTGGTTTCAGCCATGGGAAAGCTGACTAATACACTTCTCATCCTTGGGTCCATCCTGTTAACTTGATTTTGGGGTGCTGGAGTCTACTTCTAGAGGTGGTTTCTGGGTCCTTTCTGTCCTGTGCAAATACTTGGTCACAACAAGCATGAACAGCAAATAACCTTTATATTTATTAAAGGTAGAAAAGAAACGGGCTCTGCAGAGTGAGTTAGGGCCAAGCAAAAGTAGGAAAAGAAGTACACTCCACTTGATGCAAGCAGGCTACTGTGAGAACACAGTAGCAGAGAGCACAGTGAGGACAATCCTCTTTGTTTCACTCACTCCTCAGGATGGTGTCAGGTCCAGGCCATCCTATTGAAAACCTGCTTGAGTTCTTGTGGGAAATCCATGGGCAGGGATTTGGGAACTGTTCTGCGCATGTGTCCTGCGATTTTCTAATTAACAGGTCAAGCCTACTTCCCCAGCCAACTTTGGCACACCTTATTCTAATGCTCAATTTTATTGTGTGAGGAGCTTCTTGTGGTCATGTATACACCCTACCCTATTCCATAATCTAAACTCTCTATTTTTAGCCTACTCTTGGGCATA
Source organism: Heterocephalus glaber (assembly GCF_000247695.1). The sequence goes on from NW_004624801.1 coordinate 201,819, forward strand.
GCAGGTGCATCATCTGTGGTGTCATCCCCCATCATCACCTGGAGAACAGTGAGAAGTCCCTGGAAGCACATTCAGGAACACTTCAGAAAAGAATGCTAGAGATCTGAGTATTTGTAATGAGGTCTAGAGGGAAAAAATGTGGACTCTAGTAGGATATGTTCCTTTAACCTTATGGCATTCTATCCCTATGGAGTGGAGTGAAACTGAAGGAAGGAAAGAATAAGACTTTCTACATTGTTAGGGTCAGGGCAGGAGCCCCTGTTGCTTGGGTCTAATATGGTAATGAACCAGACTCATGAGTGTTTGTGGGGTAAGTAATGCATACAATTTGACCAGTCCTGGTCATCAGAAGGGGCCACCAGATCAAATTCCATGTCATTATTTTCAACTAGTCTAATCTTCCTGAAAGACTTCCCTTTCTCTTTTCTTTGGGGCAAAATACCAGCAGCTCTGAAAGTGAAGCTCATGGGGTGTGACACACATTGGGATATTTTGGAAAACTCAGAAAAGCCAATCAGTCTGGATGGAGTGAAGGAAGAGGAGTGTGATAGGAAATGATGTTGAGAGATGAGCAGAAGCCAGAACATAAAGGACTTGTAGTTTGTCTCCAGGAGTAAATTTTCCGAAGTATAATAGAAGGTTATTAATATGAGTATAAAGCCTGCCATGCTTCATCAGTGTCTTAGGTTAACATTTTTATCTGTTGAAAAATGACATTACAAGATGCCAATCTGGCTTGTAGATTCCTAGGAATATTGTCCAAGAAAGGATATGGAGCCAAAGTAGGATAGAAAAAAAAAATAGAAAGGAAAACAAAAAATAAAAAGAGGTACAAGGAAAATCAACTTTAAAAATGAAAACTGTAGCTTCAGAACCCAAGCCCAGTTAACTTTTTTGTTTTGCTTTGTTTTTGTTTTTGTTTTTGTTTTTGTCTTCTCTGGCAACACAATAAACCTGGGCAATTCCCCTTCACCAGCAAAGGGGTTTGGCTATTCCCTTTTGACATACAGATTATCCTCCTTCACTTGTGAATAGACTACATTTTCACCTGTAAAATGGGTCTTCCCTTTTGAATGGACCATTATTTTTCTGTGGGTGGGCCATCCTTCCCTACACCTCAAATAAAGACCAGGACAATAGATCTCAACAAATTTCACCGATTTCTACCTCCAATGACACATACATATTGCCAGCTCCAAACTGTAGGGTGTCTTTCTCTCTTGAAGGCCCACACTCTGTTTCTTGGCATACTTCTTAAATTTCTGCCCAGTAAACACTTCCTTTCCTTATGACAGACACTGGGAGTCAGCAAACCTCTTCTATGGGTAGTGGTAGGTTAGGTTCCCTTTTCAGCTTCAGGAATCTCCTCAGACCCTGTCTGGTGACAATATTGGTACCAGGTTCCAGGGTTCTGGGTGTCCTACTAGAGGTATTTTCCAGGTTCTTTTTTGTTTTTCTTTTTCTTTTTCCATTAAGTTTATTGGTACATTTGAGGTATACAGTACAGTTACATTCATCACTGGGATCTTGTACCATTACATGATGTATCTTGGTTCTCATTTTTCCCCATTCCCCTGCCCTCCCTTCACCCCCTCCACCCTTCCCTATTAACAAAGACTTTGTCTACATTTTTTTCCTTCTCTCCTATCTTTAATTTTCCCTTCTTTTCTTTCCCCTACCCTTCCCACTTCCTCGACTCCTTTAGACCTTTTCTTTTTTCTGGGTTCTTTTGTCCTGAGCAAAGAAATGGTCGAGATAAGTACAAAAGGTAGGAAGATTTTACATTCAGTAAAGGTAGGAAAAGAAACATGCTCTGCAGAGTGAGTATGGATCAATTAAAAATAGGGAAAGAAGTACACTCCATAGGGGGAGAGAGGGCCACTGACAAAGGGAGAGCTCTGTGGCCAAGAGCTTAATGGTGGCCATCTTCTTTACCTTCCACTCTTTGGGCTAATGTCAGGTTTAGGCCTGGATTCTTGTGAGAATCAAAGATAGTATTTTGGTCCCAGGATCAGGGTTTTGGGAACTGTTTTTCTGTGCATTTCCTGCCTCTCCGTAAACGGGAGGCCATACCCACTTGCTCAACTGGTTTACCATGCCCTAATCTTCTGCCCCAATATCACTTCTCCCCTTCTTACCCTCCATAAAATAAATACCCCTACAATGATACCTGTGGGCAGAAAGTTTTCCAGCTGGATTCTATAAGCAAGGAAGCTCAGGCTCAGAGAGCTTTCTCTGACTGCAGAATAAAAGTTAGAGATATAACTATATCTGAGTATCCTATGGCCATGTCCCTTTGAATGAGTTAACTTTTCTACCCTTCGTTAACACATCACCTAATAAAAAATGGTCATAATAGCATTTAGCACATAAGTATTATGAAGGAAGTCAAGGTGAGGTAATGCATAAAATGCATTTAGTAGAATGACTGTCATATAATAGAATCAATTAACATTTGTTTATTATAATTTTTGCTGTTACTATCAACATTGTCACAAGTAATGCCCCTTTTGCTATTATTTGGAGCTACATTAAGCAGTTAAGAATACTTAAACTGAGTTTTTCTGATTCAAAAATTGGTGCCCTGGCAACTTCAAACCAGTTATTTAAGTGAAAAACAAAATCAAGGAAAAAAAGAAAAAAAAAACAGTATCACTAAACTACTGCCATTGTAATCTGCTAGAAGGTAAAGTCGTTGTTTCATAAAAGCAAAGCTATATCCCTTTCTGCAAACTGTCACTCGTGGTGAAGCTGGCTTGGAATCAGCAGCTGGAGGAAGCTCTTTAGTGTTCAAATAAAAGAAGTTTGACAGTTTTGAAAATATAAAACAATGAGCTACAAAAACTAATTACAGATTGGCTTTTGGCTTCAGGGTTTGAGGCTCAAAATTCATTCTCTCTCTTTCACACACACACACACACACACACACACACACACACACAGAGCTGTAAGACATATTTGATACCCTATAGTAGTTGTAGATAATTCATATTTGATAGTTAAATATACATAGATGTGCTACACTGGAAATTTCAATACACTGGTAAATACCTTGTTCCAGTAGGCTTTGCATTATATTCAGTAGGTTAGAATATGCTAATAAGGTTTCTTTCCTTTTTTTCCAAATAAAATATTTTGCTCTTAGACATTTTACCCAAACACTTTACTGCTTCTAAGAGAATTTGTAACCATTGTGTATGGTGAGAAATTCGAGCTCAGGCAAACCAAGATCTCAACTTTGTGCTAGGGCAAGTGTCAATCTCTGAAACTCTGCGTCCTTTTCTGTAAGGAAGACTACCACAAATAACTGTTGAATATTACAAATATTCATTATGATGATTGTGATTACTTACAACCAGAACTGAGAAACTGTGGGCAACCCATAATTTAGCCATTCAGCTTGTGGATAGTTAGCCAGCAAGGGAGAGACCAAAGTGCAATTGGAATAGTTAGCTAAATTGATAGGAAGTAAAATAAAAACACATAGTCAATAAAGCTGGGATTTTGATTTGAAAGGAATTCCTAAGATGAAATAGAATATAACACCTCCTTACATTCAGGGCTGAACTTTGAGGAATTTAATAATGAACAATAACTGGTGTTCTTTAAACTTGCTTACATTTAAACTCTGCATGGTGAGTAACTGAATTAGAGAGCCTGAATTCCAACTGCTGACTTTAAGCCCGCAGAGCTACCTGTGATGGGTGGCCACTAAACAATTGAGCAAATTCCCATGTACCGCTTAGCCATAAGAAGTTCTGCACCAAGGGGCTACATGGTACACCACTTCTGGGACCTCTCCCAGCTACCAGAAATCTTTTTTCTTCTTAGATTCCCAATAACCATTTTCTTTTTATCCTCCTTTCTGTCTGCAATTTCATTCTTCTGCTTCATGAGACAACAGACTTGGTTTGTAAGATGTTAGTTATTTCAATAATAATCCATATCTATTCACAGGGGGAAAATCTTTGGTCAAAGTCTTCAATGAACAGGTTCTTAGCTTAGTTACCTTCCTCAAAAAATAAGGCCTAGGACAAGGATTGTGTGTGGATAATTTATTTGCAGAAGTAATTTCAGATGTGAGGAGTGAACTGAGGGAAATTATTGCAGATAGCTAAGTTAGTTACAAATTATTATAAGGTAGTTAGACAAAGCTGGGCCCTCGCATAGAAAAACAATTGAGGCACATTCAATGATCAGCATTATAAAAAGAAAAAAGTACTACACCATTGTACTTCCTCTAGGGATGATAGTAATCATTGATATTCTAAATAGGTATCAATCACCTGAGTGGGGGACCAAGACCTTAACCCATTCCTTCCAGGAAAAGTCCCTGACCCATACATTACCAAAAATCCTTATTCATTTCTTGTATGCTTGCTATGGGACTTGCTTCCCTATTTGATCCCCATTTAATCAATATTACCTAAGCAACTATGCTTGTAATATTAGTGGTTGTTCATAGTTTTGTCCCACTTCATGTCCACCTTGTGATTTCTCATTGGACCAATATTACCTAAGCGACTGTATTTATAATCTTCCTAGTTGACTATAGTTTTGTCCCGCTTTGTACCCATTTTATCTCATGGCTTTGTCTCATAAAACACCTTTGAGAAACAGGATGGGCAGACAACCCACATTCTGGTCCCCTTTCTGTCTCTGTTAGACAGGAGCTATCTTTCTCTCAATAAATTTTTCCTACTTTTAACTTCCATTGTTCCTAGAATTCATTGTTCGATTTTAGAGAACATGAACTCGGGTTTTGGATATCTAGCAGGTTTAGGAGTTACATTATTTCCCCTATATCAAAGTGACATAAAAATGGAGAGAAAGCCAATTAATAGGAACATGGCTATTCCCACTGGGTTGAAAAGCTCCATTGCAGATCCACACAGCCCTAAGTAAGCCTCCAGGACAAGTTTAGAAGTGGAAGAGGAATGGATTTATTCACTGGCTTCGAACTTCCATTATCCCAGTGTTGATCCACGGGGCACTGATTTCTTTGAGCTCCCAAGGTGCATAGGGGTGAGTGCTAGGAACGTTTCTGTAATCTTCCAACTATGTGCGTATGAGAGAGGACTGAAAGTGAAAGTCAGGCACTGTAGTTGAAGTGAGAGGCTGTCAAATTTTACCGCCTTAGCTGGCTGCCTGAGACCATAGGAAAAGAGGGGGGAAGAGGATGTGAGGTCTGGCCCAAGATCAAACTTCCTCAAACAGTTTTGTAACAGTGGGTTAGTCATAACAATAGCCATACTTCAATGACATTCAAAAAATATAAATTACTTATAAAGTCAGAAAATAATTTTCCTTGGGGTAGAGGAAATGGAGGTTGTTCCACTATTTTCCTTCTTCTGGGGGTATTTGGCATAGATGGTCTTTACATTTTGGGTCAGACAAGGAATTCTACCTGTGTGGTGAGCCTCCTTCTGCACTATAGAATGATCACCAGCTATGTCTGGATGCTGTCTACTAATTGCCAGGAATGATTTTCCCTTCTTTGACTCCCCAAAATGATAACCAAAAATAGCTCCAGAAAATGCCAAATATTCCCAGAGGATGGTCAAGTGTCCCTGACTGAGAACAACAGCCCGAATAGGGTTGAGTTCTTTCCTGCTTCCATTTCCTCTCTGGCCCCAACTTACAACTCTTGACCCCTACAACTGTTTTGTTACCTCATGGAAATAACTATTCATCTCCCTGACTTACATCTCCATACTGGTGACCTCAACTAACCAAGATCTTTCACTGTTAATTGTTAGAAGTGCAATTAAAAGCGACTTGACATGGACAAAGCAAGTGGTTGTAATTAAAAACTGTTAAAGAAAAGAAGCTTCTGAATAAAAGTACAGAGAATACTCAAATCATTTTCTTCAATGGGGGATGTTTCAAAATATTTTGTATACTTTTGTTGCCTTCAGTAAATATATACCAGGGCCAGGGATTTAGCTCAGTGGTTCCATTGCCTGCCTCGCAAGCGCAAGGTCCTGAGTTCAATCCCCAGTAACAAAAAAAAAACCCAACCTGGTAAATATATACCAGACTAGAAATGAAGATACGTCTGTTCAGGAATATTATTTTTCCTTTCAAATGTTACATGGAGAAAAATAAATGTATTATTTTTGAATAAGTTTAGATTTACAGAAAAGTTTTAAAAGCACTACAAAAAGCTCCCTTCTATCCTGCATGCAGTTACTCCTATTCTTACCATCTTATATTAGTATGTTACATTTGCATAATTAGTGAATCAATATTTATAATTTATTGTTAACTGAAGTCTCTTATTCTGATATTTTTGGTTTTCCCCTAATGTCCTTTTAAGTTCCAGGATCCCATCCAGCATATTAGTTGTCATGTTTAGGCAAGTCTTGGCTATGACTGTAGCATCTCTTTATTTCATTTTTAAAATTCGGGATGCTGAGGATCAAACCCATAGTCTTGTACATGCTAGGCAAGCATACTGTTACTGAGCTATAGCCTCATCCTTATATCACTCATTTTATTTATGGACCCTAACTCAATAGGCACTGAGGTAAGCCTTAAGATATCCCAGATCGTAGGACTAATGATTTTTATGAGGAAGAAGGGGCCAAGGCTTTGCTCTCTATGTATTTAAGGAGAATCTTGGATAATTAGGATTCTGTGAGATGTTGAAACAATGAAGTATATAATTTTTTGTGTGGTGCTAAGGGTTGAACCCAGGGCCTTGAGCATACAAGACAAGTGTTCTACAGCTTAGCTCCATCCCCAGCCTTAAAACATATAATTTGATAAATATGCAGAAGTTCCTTGATACACAAAGCCCTTCTATAGCTTTAGGTTCTAACTTCAGTCTCTCTTTCCAGTCTCCTTTCTTTCTGTTCTTGTTCTCATGTCCTGAAATCTAGGTATCTACTCTAGTTATGACTCAGGGCTGGCCTGGTGGTACTGAGTCAGTTTGAAATGTCTTTCTCCTACATCTCTACCTACTGAGATCCTAACCATCATTAAAGTTCACCTCATCTATTGAGCCTTCCCAAGTTAGTCAACTTCTGCAGGTACTGTCCTGTGCCCAGTATGTACCTTTCATAGCTAATTTTGCATTCTAGATGTGTTCAAATAAATAAATAGTGATAGTAATAATAATTATCATCATAATAAATAACCCTTCACTACATTTTACCATATACCCTATGCAACTACTTTTTATGCATTATCTCATTTAATCTACATGACAGCCTAGCAGTGGTGGTGAATCTATGGCATGCATGCCTCAGTGAACTATTTGTTATCATTCAAAGCTCTAAAAGGTTTGCTATCACTGACCTAGGGGATAGGTATTATGTACCAAACTTTGTTGAAGAAGACACTGAAGCACAGAACACTAAATTATTTATTTTCCCTTAGCTAATAAAATGACTGAGCAACAGTTTGAACCTAAACCTTTCAGATTTTTAATACTGTGTGATGCTGATGTCTCATTTTTCTTGTTCCCCACTGTTTCTAATACCATTTTGAGGAAGGTCATCACCCTCCATTTTATAATAGCCTGTAAGTCACTTTGAAAGAGGAATTTCACTTCATATCTGTAGTCACAAAACACATCATTCAATGCATAATGCATTGAAAGCATTCACTAAAGGATCATTGAAATGATTTTCTTAAATAAAAGAAAAATAAAAGTTATTCTTTCCTGAAGTCTGGCAGGGCTGAAAATGAGTTGGAAAAGGAGATGAGCTAAAAATACCTTCTCATTAAAGCAACGGTGAGAAATGCCCATGAACTTGGGAAGAAGAATTCTTCAGGTTCTCCTGCTACTTGCAGCTTCGAGGCTGAGGTCTGATTGTAGGAAACAGAGCTCTATCCAGGGCACTTTCCTTGCCCACACTGGAAAATGACAAGGTGTGGTGGAATGTGTTCTTTTCTGAGATTCAGAGATTCAGCCCACAGCCTGCCAGGCACTGATTCCATGACCTGCACAAGGTTCTTTAATCTTTCTGAACTCCAGTGTCCTCATTTGCAAAATGCTGGGGAAGGCTCTTGGGCACACTCTAAGAATTCCTCCGGTTCTAACCTTCTGTGATTTTAGGTGCAATTATGTGAGTCCTGGAAGTAATGTGCATCCACGCAGACTTTCTGGAAAAACAAAAAAAAAAAGAAAAAGAAAAAGGAAAAGAAAAACACTTCCATAAAAGTTTTTATAGTACAGCCAGTGACTATGAATCATGGCATAATTAATTCTGTTTTATAAAGTTGCCTTGTTCCCTAACTTAGTGTGGTGATTCCCAAGCCCTGCTCAACAGCAGCTCCATTGACAGATGTGACATTTCCCTCATCTCTTTGCACTGAATAAACTGCATCTCGGCCAGTTCTAAATTACTGTAGCGGCTTGATTCTAATCTTCTGCGACTGACTGACAGACATTGTCGCGGGAGGCCATCAGATGCATGTGATCTCTCTTGACTTTAACCGAGCTTTGAATTAATTTCCTCACATCAAATTTGCCCATCAGGTTTTAAAATTAAATGCTTTACAATTTAATTATGATTTTCCTAGAGAACCATAACCCTAGGCTGAGTTGAAGTCACCACGTGTTTCTCCTGCCGTTAGGATAGATAATAATAATCCTCTCCTGCAGATATATTTGAATCTCCACTTCTTGAATCTGATGCTTTTTGGAGCAGCTTCTTGAGAACTTGTCTTTCTAATAACACCTCCCAGAAGAATATTTTTCTCATACAACACGTTTCTTTAATCTATGGTCATATTTTAAAATTCTTAAAATGGCATTTAGTGTACAATCTGCAAGGATTCCTGCCAGAGAGCTTAGTACTATCCTGACTGTATTATGCAAGTTCCATTTTCTTTACTACATGTCTACTTGCAAAACTGAATTGAAGAACCATGTCCTCTGTGTTCCTTACCTCTGAATGAGAGAATGGAGGAAATTAGCACAAAGCTCATGGCAGTTGCATTTGTTAAGAAATTCTACACAGTGTGCAAAGTGAGAAAAATAATTTGTTTGTGCAACACAAATGCATGAAATTTCACTCTTTCCCTTTAATTCTACCTTTTGTCACATTTGAATTTTGCTTACAGTCATGTGGATACAGCATAGTGTGACTGCAGTTTGGATTTACTTTTTTGCTTCGGACAGGGCGGTCCACCTACTTGCTACTGGTTTCCTCACATGAAGAATAAAGAGGCAGGGCAATGATGATTTCCAAAGATTTCCAGAGCAATCTGGATCAACCCAATTTATAACTCTCCAAGCTGATTTATATTCTCAAACAACATGTTTAGGGATCATTTTCAAGTTACTTTAAGAGAAAAGGGTGTTTGTTTTGAATGATATGACTTTGTTATGTCCCTTCAGGCTAATAATGTATAAAATGTAGGGCTACTGTGTATTGAATTTATTCAATATAAACTGTCATCCCTTTAACCTGAGATGGCAATAGATTTTTACATGCTGCAATACTACTTACCAATTCAGCATCACTCAAAAACTTACCAGTCTGCTAATTGTCTCCAAGAAAGAAAGCCAGACAAGACATGTAATTCTTGGCAGAAATAACCAGTTTTCTGAAAGCATGGCCCTTACCATCCACTTGACCCCAAGCTGAGCAGATTTAGAAACACTCAGGGATTTCCAGCATCATCTGCCTAACTCATTGCCTTTGGAAGACAGTAATAAATCCTTTAAATGCCCTTTGTAGAATTGCACCTTTCAATTGGATTTCCAATTTGTAAGCAGAGAATAGTGTAATTGCAGAAAACAAAACAGGCACTCTGTCTTGTTTTAGTTATATTCTCTTTCGTGTGAGAAAAAAATAATCTGTTTTACTTTATGCTACATAAAGAACATCTTATAAATTTAAAAAGGAAGTTTGAGATTCCTTGTAAGAGTCTTCAAAGTTGTCTGAAGCATTAATTATTCTGCACTATCTGGAGAGTATATCTCCATCTGTAGTAAATCAGGTTTTATAATGCAGCTCAGATTAATCTGTGTTGCAATTTTTATTTTCAATGGATACTCTTTTAGCATGTTGGGCTTCATGTGTGGTATTTGCTATAGAAAAATCATTTCAGGCATGACTAAAACCTGTAAATTTCAAATGAGATTAAATGATTTGCTTATAAATATCTGGAGGATGATTATAGAGGGTACAAAGGTAATAGAACTTCCTATTTCAAAAATCAGTAAATGAATACTCAGTTGAGTAATAAAATCATGTTAAGAATGAAGTGACTGAAATTTATTTGGCCCATTTCTTTTTTTTATCTTTTTAAAATTTATATCTTTACTGGTACATTTTAGGTATACAATACATTTACATTTACCATTGGGTGTTTGTACCTGAACATGATGTATCTTAGTTCTTATGTTTTTCCCCATTACCTGTGCATCCTTCACCCCCTCCACCCTTTCCTATTTACATAGACTTTGTTTCCATTTTTTTTCCTCATAATTTTTCCTTTCCATTTTTCCCTTTCCCCTTCCCCTCCTGCCACCCCTACACCGACCCATTTCTTATTCTAATTCAGTTAATATGCATCTAAACTCTTTTAGAGATTAAAACATTTCCTGTTTAAAAACTTCCAAGGAACAAAAGCCACTCTAATTAGTAGAAAGACCATGGACTTAAAATATTCCTATGTTGTATTTGAATTCTATCTTCTCCACATATGGGCTATATAATTGTGAAAAATTATATAACTTTTCGAAGATTTAGTATCTTCTCTCATCTCAAAACCTATCATTAATTTTGGTAATAATTATAACATTTGTTATTATGAAAATACATGTCTGTGCATGTGTATGCATATTTTAGGTGGCGATCAATGGAAAATTTATATGAGAAATGAAACAAAGGGGTATCCTGGAAACAAAAGGATAGAAGACTTAAATTGTATCTCAGATTTCCAGTGAGTAAAACTAGCCAGATTAGACTATGAGTGGTCTTGATTAATGCTTATTGTAAAAAAAAAAAAAAAAAAGTTAAAGTGATTCTGGGATCAAAATGTCAATCAACAAGAAAAGATAAAATTGTTGAAGTTGATCGCTATAATGAGACTGGGTGTTGATGATGGATTTTGTTCCTTGAACTTGGATCATGTTGACTCCTAAAGGTTATGCTCCATCTCTTCCCATTGTATATTCAGTGGCTTTACACTGGTAGCTTGGAGTAGTTCATGGCTAGGAGAATTCTTACCACAGAAACTGGGAAAATCTACAAATGCCACACCCTATCCCAGAGGGGTAGGTAGTTGCCAGAGCACCATCAACTTTGGGTCCAAACATAGTCAGGCACATGGCCTCGAATCAGCCTACTTGCTACTAGACTTTTTTCCCCTAAGGCAGTGCCAAATGGTATGAGAGAAAATTGAAGGGGCTATTTTACACTAAAGAGTTGCCACTGGAAGCTCAGACATACTCAGAAGTGCATTCATAACTTAGTATTTGTCCTAAGCACACAAGAATCAAATGAAGAATACTGACTCTTGATCTAAGAGAGTCAGATGTCAGGGATTCTTTGTGGACTGCATCAGACTCCATCCATAATTTTCCCAAGCCAATTCTCAGCTTGGTACAACAAATTGTTACTCCAGAATCTTATCATGTGTCAGAACGTTCCCCGCTACTAAAGCATTTGCAATCTGTTCTAGCTTGTTGGAATGGTAAGGGAGATGGGGAGGTTTTCTTAAATCTCATGTGGGAAATGGAAAGAATTCAATTCTGGGTGGGAAAAAACAACTGGGAAATGTTTTTTTGTATTTTTTTTTTTTTAATATCACCGAGGAAAACACTTGCCTTGGTTTTTGGTCTTCGGTTTCATAACTAAACTCGTTAAAGATCAGAACAGCATCTGAGCCGTACCTTCCCAAGCGTCATAGTTTATTTTATTCTTGCCATTTTAAAATTGAGACTTGGTTGTTTAGGGGAAGTTCCCCTAAACAGCACTATCCTTTTCTCTTCTCCTCACCCTCTGACCCAGTTCACCCTCCAGTGTTAGGTAGAAAATGTTATTGTACTGGTTGCAAATTTCCATACATTTTCCAATCAGAAAGACCTCAACAAGCCAAAGCTTTCAAATATTTCTTTACTGTTTGGCTTCTTTCCTTGAGCATGCTGGTATCTGGCCACATCTTGGTCATGATTTCCCTTGTCTTGCATTCTCCGGTACTTTGAATATGTTAAAGACAAATACATCCAATATCTTTGTATTATTTGAGATAGAAGTCTCATATTGCATTGTTTAGTTTAGGTAGGGTGTTGAGTTTTCTCTACTTTATCTATGATGATCAATAGCAGTTACTTTGGTATTTGGTTTGAATGTGGGTTCTCCCTCAAGGGTTCATATGTTGGGAACTTGATCCTCAATTCAAGTAAGAGGTGCTGGAACCTTTATGTGGAGGGGACCAGTGGGAGATCATTGGGACATTGGGATGCTGCCCCTGGAAAGAAATAAAGTAGCTCTCATAGGACCCTGAGTTATTTCTTACAAGAGCGAACCCAACCCCTCAACTGCCCTCTGGCTTCCTGCTTTGCACTTTGATCTCTCGCTCTTATATGCACTCCTGCCGTGATGCCATCTGAGATGATGCCCTCACCAGTGGCCAAATAAATGGAGCTGTCCAATCCAGCACATTCAGCCTCCAAAGCTGTGAGCTTAATCAACCTCTTTTTTTTTTAATGTAAAGTAAGCGCGTTTCAGGTATTTTACTATAATTAAAGAAAAATCTACTCATAGAGAGTACTTTTATCTACACTATCTGATTTGATGATTTTACAACCTTTTAACATATGACCTTGTTATAGATTCATCATTTTCCCCCCACAAAAAATGTATTAGATGTTATGCTAGGTCTTGAGGGTCCAGCATTGGGCAAAGTATGTTGTTTACCTTCAGGGAGATTATAGATCAGTGAAGGATAAAGCTTGTAAATGGGAAAATTGAACATAGGATAATACTTGCCATGGCTGGCCTCATAGGAACGTATGAGAGATAATAATATGCTGGGGCTGTAGTGGACATCATTAAGGTAAACTCCTTGGCCTTTATCATGTCACTGCATGGTGGCCTGGCTTCCAACTACCAGCATCCTCATCTCTTTATCCATGGGGGTTTTCTCTAGTCACCCAGGTCACTTGTCCTTCAACCAATGACTCAGGCGTTATTACTGAATGTTTTTACATACACCTAGCTGAGTCAAACTCCAGTTACCCACAGTGGTAGTGGCCTTGATAACACTCCGCTAGCTTCTTTCCCATCTCATTTGGGCACTCCCTGCGCTTCCTGGAATCATCGTCTTCATCAAAGGAATTTAACATTGTGTTTAGTTCTAGTTCATGAAACTCATATCCATGTACCAGAGTCATAGCTGGAAGAACCCAAGCATGACAAATTATTGATGAGGTATGTTTTAAAGAATAGATTTAATACAGGACACATAATTTACAGGATTATTTTATAATATTCACCCAAAAAGTCAAGTGCAGAGGAATGCAAGAGATCTGTCTACATACTAGAGACTCGAAGAATCCAGCCAAGGGCCTGGATCCCACATCAGTGTCCCACGCAAGTCCAGGTAAAGGCCTAAAGTCCAAGGGAATGTCCTCCATGAGTTCAACCAGAGGCCTAGAGCCCACAGCCATATTTCTTGCAAGTCTGTATCCAGGATCTGCACTGGGAAGGCCCAAAGGCCAGCGGTGGAAGCTAGATAGCCTTTGCCAGTAGGCTGAAGGATTTGTATCACCAGGCTGAGGGATCTACACTGGAGCCAGGAAGTGACACTCGGGGCGAAGATTAGAGCTCTCCTGAGGAGAACAGCAGCCATTCCCAGCGACAGGGAGGACCTGAGCTCCTCCAGTGAAAAGAACAGCCAAGTTTGCATCAGGAAAACCAGTTGCAGTAAGCTTCTCCAAGAAGGTCAACAGTCAAGATCTTCCCCTGAAGTTCTCTTTTGATGCCATTGGCAACAATTCTCAGGTGGGTCTTCCACACCCAGAACCATACTGATTCAGTTCCCCTGGGCATTCCAAACTGACTATTAGTTAATCCACCACAGCACACACATATATTTTATTTAGAATGTACTTCTTTTTTAATGCACTTATTTAATAAAATTGAGTGCCTCCTATATAATAGATTAAATTTACTGAATCTGGTACGAAGAAAATAGACATAATTTTTGATTTCAGGAGGTCATAATCTAGTGAAAATATGCAAATAAAATTAAACATATGGGAAGAATCTGCTGTCTTCCTTCACGAGACACAGAACACAGATCACTGGGAGTTAATTTGAAAAAAATAAATCCTTTATTTTATAAATGTGGAGACTAGGGCTAGAGAAGGAAGGAAGTTACCCAAGGTACCTGGATATATGAGGCCAAGCAGAACAAGAACACAGTGGTCTTTTTTATAATCACACAGTCTTCCCCCAAAATACATTGCCTCTTATTTTCTGAGAAGATAGGAAGTGAGATATATAAATTTTACCACTATTAATTATGTTCTGAAATATATGTGATAAGTTACTAACCACTGAGTTTTTGTTTCAGATGGAGATTAACTAGAGAAATTTGTTAGAGGAAATAATTTTTTCACTCCTTAACTCACCCCAATGGGCCACGCTTAACATCAGCACCCTTGACATCAGTCTCTTTTTTTAAAAAAGGCCTATTTATGTAGCTTCAATGCATTAGGAAGGAACAAGTGGTTCCCAATGTTCATTGCATCCTACTTTCCCACCCTTGGTGCCAGAGCAATATTGTCTTATAGTTTAGGCTTTTCCTCATGAGCTGGGCATGATACATAATGGAAAGAATGCTCCACAATTAGCCTTGGATCATGGCTTGGCAGCTGCTGGTTCACCATCTTTAGTAGCCATTCACAGGGGTTGAATTGAGTCCCACATTGTCATATGAATAAGCAGGATGTATCATTTTTAAATTTTTATTAGTACCTGTTTGTAATACATAATGGTTACCTTAGGTATTACAGTAATATTGTGGTTAGTTGGTATATGTACGTGACACACCTGGATTCATTTTCTCTCCCTTGACTCTTCTCCCCCCCCCCCAATGTGTAGGTCACCTTCTCGTGTGTAAAAGATCCATCCCCCTGTTTCTTTTTATCAATTTTTTATTTTTCTCTTTAATTTATTTACACTTTAGATTTCTCCCAAGTCCAGGGCTCCGTAATGCTTTTGCTCATCACTTTTATAAAAGAGGACTTTCATTCTGTTTCAGAGTCCATTGTATCTTTTCAGCAGTATCTCAATAATATATTGTCACATAAACTAGATTAATATAAGTTAGTTCTGATTCTTAGTAGTCAACCGATGTATTCTGGAAGGTGCATTCTAGTTTGGGGTTGTGACTTTGGTTTGATTGTTATGTTATCTGCAATTCATGGTCAGGGACAGGGTGCTTTCTTTTTATGCTCTCTCAAATTAGAAAACTTTAATGAGTGCTTTGTACATCTCCAATCCAATAAAGACTTATCTTTCTTGGCTTCATAACATTCTTTACATTTCTTCCCTTTCCTATGCCTCTAACAATTATAAAATCCATTAAATATAATTACAATGCTCCTCTATGAGTTGATGTATGCATAATTAATATTCACCATCTGTAATCTTCCAAATGAAGATTGTTTATTTTAATACTTCAACTGCCACATCTAAAAATGAAGGTAAATAATTTGACAAGAACTTCAAAAGCCTTGAATATTTTCTTTCAACTGAGCAGTATGTGACTTCTTAAAATATCCTTCTATCTTTATAGAATTTATATGAATGCCCCTATTGATTCTTTTTAGAGATTAGGCAGGGAAAGGATTTGTGTTAGAAAATTCTTGGCTATTTTTAGAAAAAGATTCTAAAATCAAAAGCTGTGATTACAGCTTTTAAAAATCATATTATTTTCAGTTGATAACTGAAGTACTCAAACTAAAATGGTCAACAGAATCATCATTTAAGGAATTTAACATTGTACCTACTTCCAGTTAGAATTCTTAGTTGAAACAGAAACCAACAAACCAACTCTGGCTAACTGAAGCAGAAAAGTGATAACTCATAGGATTTCTATGTGCTGTCAGATTCAAATTGGGGGCAAGGCTTAAGTACAAATCAAGTAAGAAAAATTGCACCTAAGATGGCCCTTGTCTTAGTTACCTCCTCGTTACTGGGACAATATACCAGACATCCAGAAGTTAAAGCAGGGAATGTTTATTTTAGCTCACAGTTTGTAGAGGTTTCAGTCCATACTTGGCTGGCTCCAAGGCAGCATGGCACGGCAGCGGGACATGGCAGAGGAGAAACAGTCCATGGCAGGAGAGACAGAAGGCAGTGAAGCAGGAGCAAGCTTCCATTTCCCTTTCCCTTTTATTCCATTCAGGCTACAAGTCTTTTGGTTGGTGTCATGCACTTCCAAGGTGGACCTTCCCATTATGCACACCCAAAATTATGCTAAAACTGTCACCCATGATCCATCCACTCCTGAAAGCCCCTCCTAAGAGTGTATGAGGCTTTGGAGAGACATGTAGATACAAGCCATAACATCCCCTATACACTTCAAGGTATCCCTTTTCATCAGAAGAGCTTCATTATTGCTGTTACTGGTACTTTTACCCCTGAATAGCAGCTGTTGCCAGATGCCACTGTCTGAACATTCACTGCTAGGCCACTAAAATCTCCACATCACAGTGAGGAATTTCTCACTCTATATCTGCACTTTCAACTACTATTTTTTTCCTTCTTGATTTTCAAATACAGAAACTGATTAACTGAGTTAGGCAATATGACCAGGGTCTAGCTATGAAGCAGAACAGGGAGGATATATGTATTACTCCTTTTGATTTATAGTAGGAAGTGCTATTCCACTTCACCCTACCATCTGAGTGATCATAAGTCTTGGTTTGTTGGCATAGTCTGAGTTAAGCCTGTGTGCAGACATACTGATTAATCATACCTCCATTAGTATAAAATGTATCCAGGTTTAGAGAAAAGCTACATGTGCCTTGCCTGTGATAGCATTTTCCTCCTGTGTTAAAAATGATGTTGAGAAGTCAGATTTTTATATCCCTGGTCTCTCATCAAGATACAAAGTAAAATGGATGCACCCCTCTCATACACCAGAATGGGGATATAGACATGTTTTGGGGTTATTGTCTCTTGAAGTACTTTCAGTATTTAACTCTTTGAGCAGAGTGAAAAGTCAATGCTTACTAAGCCCAAAGATTGGTTCCATCACATTCCAGTAACACATCTCATTTATAGACATTTTATTTATTGATGGGTCACAAAGACTGAGAACAACTGAATCTTATCTTACAAAACTTTGTAAAATGAATTCATCACACATGTTGTCTGCTGTTAAGTCGCATCATTTGTATGCCACAAAAAATAGATGGTCAGGTGAGAAAGCTCTCTAGAAATAGTAGCTAAGGAGTTTATGGTTTATGCCACTGTGGGCTGAGTGAGATCAAAGAGTAAAAGGCATTTTGAAAAATTTGGTGACCAAGATAAACTACTTAGCTACCAAAATCTGAAGTGACATATTGGTATGGTTTATATCTAGACGTCTCCTCAAAGCCTCATGCGCCCATAGGTGAGACTTTTGGGAAGTGATTGGATCATGGGAGTGTAATACTCATCAGTGGGTTAGTCCACTGTTGAGTATATAGATAAATGTGATGTTGGGAGATGAAGCCTGATAGAAGGAGACTCGTCACTGGGGATGTGGCCTGGAAGAGTATATCTATCTCCCTCCTCCCTTGATATCTCTTTGCTTCCTGCCACCATGCCATGAGTTGTTTATCCTCTGCCATGCCCCTCTGCCATGCCACCATGGTTTGGAGCCAGGAAACTACAGACTAAAATCTCTTCAAACTGTGAACTAAAATGTACCTTTCTTCCTTAGAGCTGTGGGTGTTGGGTATTGTGTCTCAGTGATGAGAATGTGACTAAGACACATGTCCTCCACTTTTTAATTTTTTTAATCCATTTGCTCAAGGAGATTCATTAACTTTAATCACCTACTGGCTGGTGTATCATTACCCTTTCTTCCTATCTAAATGACATGTTTTAATGGTCCAGGTATCTTATGTTCGGTTCCCTTTAAATTGAAAAACATACCTTGATTATGTTTCTCCAGTTGCACTTTACACAGTGATTTGTATGCAAAGGTTCTCAAAAATAATTTATAATTTAGAGCAACATACTCAAAATGCAACAGCATGCAATGTCATGCACATAATGAAACCTCAAAATTTTCAACAAATGGACTATGATTCTGAGAATAAAGAAACATTTGGATATCGCATAAGTTTCTGGAGATACTGGATGTAGGATCCTTGTGGTTTTGTA
Organism: Heterocephalus glaber; assembly: GCF_000247695.1. The sequence goes on from NW_004624801.1 coordinate 220,172, forward strand.
AGCTAAGTTCCACAAAGACATAGAATAAGAACACTGGGACATCTAGTTGTAAGTTGTGCTGTTAATGTAACACAATAAAGGGTGGAGGGAGAACAGCCTTCTTCCCAAAGAACCTTACTGGAACTCGGAAGTTACTGTTCCAAGATTATTTTAGTGACATTGTACTCCATGAGTTTTGATTGGCAAAGGCTGAAAATGTGATCCTTGTGACTTACCCTCTCATTTTAGCTCCTTGTGATGAGTTTATTTTTCATTGTAGAGAAATAATAAACTCTAAGTAGATCCCTCCATAGAGATCACAATAGGTGAGCTCTTTGAAAGGGGAAATTACTTTTTCTCAGAGAAATGTTCTCACCATTTTACTTTTCTGATTGTTCTTTCACACCTTTCACATAGGAAGATGTTTTCTTTAATTACCGCAATTAGCGCCCAGCTCACAGGAAGTGACTCAAAGGAAAAAGGTGTAGACTCCTATGGGCTGATAACATGGAAGCTGGTAACCACACAGGAAGCCCTCCAGAAGGAAACACAATGCTAGTTTTAAACTAGGGATTCAAGGCCATTTATAAGGTACTGAAGTCCCTTGTATTTGTCCAACTTCATGAAATTGCTTTCACGTAAGTTTTATAGTGTGCATTACATGTATGACATTCACTTAAGTTCATTGCATTGCATGGTTTAATCTTGTTAAAATGTACGCTTTTCCTAGCTTTGGGTCTGAAATTAAGTGAGTATTTATTTTTTTGTGCACTTAACAAATATGCACTGAGTGCCTACTATGTGCGAAACGTTATTCTGGGGTCTACAGGCAGAGAATTTAGAAAGATGGTGTTCTTTTTCAGTCCTGGAATGTTAAAGTAACGCAGAGAGGATAGAGATGGAGACAGAAAACAAACAAATGGACTGATAAACATCTAATCTAAATATTATAAATGTGTAATAAGTCTTTATAAATCCTTTGGGGAACATGGAATAAGGAGAGGCATAATGCACTGCCAATGAAGTCAGGAATTCCTATTTTAAATGCATGTTCAGACACATTGTGCTGAGGAGATGTTGTATGATCTAAGATCTGAAGTGGATTAAGTGAAAGAAAATTCATGTGGATAAATTACAACATAATTTTATAGACAGACAAGTCTTCAAATTGCTGTTCTAATGACTGTCATCTTCCGAGAGAATGCAAGGTGCTGGGACAGAAGCAATGAGTGGTAGGAAGATGAAGTATAAAGGCAGGGAGTAGATCATGTTTCTATGCTGGCCTTGATTAGATTTCTGGACCATACTCCGAATGTTCATATTAAATATTAATTGTGTATATTATATGCATAATGTCCTCCTACTCTGCCATTCTCCCATCAGCATGTTCCATGGTTCAAGAGATGAAGTCGATCCTCCAGTATCTTACTTGAAATTTGGGTGGGTGAACTTTAGGAAAGTTGACCTCAGATGCATATCATAGAGCCAACCTGAATAATTTCAAGTTGTTTCCAGTCCTGGCTGTGAATCCTTACTTACTCTGTTGGCTGGCAGGGGGAAATGCCTACATTGATTAGCTAGAGTTGGCCCTTGCAGACTATAGTGACAATGACTTCCACTGAACAACTTTAGCTTGTCCTGAGGGGCCTCCGTTCATGTGGCTCAAACTTCCTAGCTGAAAGTGGTATGGTCAAAAATGGGACCGAGGGATCCATCTCCAGTATGACAAAAATAAGTCAAGATGTGGAATTTTGAAGCTATTCACCCAGTTTCCTGGAGCCTGCTAGCTACTTTGAATTTATGTGTTACCAGAGGGAAATAACATGTTACAGACAAAGGAACTGGAGTAAAGCATGTTGAGTTTTGAGATGTATCATTCTCTGCTTTTTAGACTGTTAGTTTCAAAATTTTCTGCTAACCAAAATATTTTACTCAAAAAAAATCTAACAACTCTCCAGTTTTACCTTTCAGAAATGTAATTGTTTGTTTTATGGAAATATAAATTGTTAAAATGACTGGTTCATATTGATTTATGTTTCTAAAGCCTCTTAATAATTCTACTTGTGAATCAAAAGATACAACTCAAAAGTGTGTTCCACTTGGAATCAGATAAAACCCATTTTAAGCTTTGACTCTCATTTATTGCATTTTTTTGATTACTTTACTTCTGTGAGTCTCAATTTTCTAATCTGTAAATAGGTATAATAACTATGATAATTGTACTGCAAAGTTTGTATTATTACATGAGATAATGTAGATGAGAAAATTGTACATTGAGAAGGTTGTAAGGTAGGTGTAACAGTAGCCATTGTTTAATATCATCCATAGATGGTGTGTATATATAGCTATTCCACAAAGCCTGGGGTCATCTGACTTAGTGAGTAAGAGAACAATTCTAAAATCAAGTCAGTTTCTATCACTCTTTTATCATATTTTTTATCTTTTTTTTTTTTTTACATCAAATATAGTCTTCTTAACACTAGCCTAATTGAATAGTTGGGGAGTTTTTCTAGGTTCAAAAATATTTCTGGAAGTGAATGCAAGGTCAAATTGACATTTAAAAAAATTGTTTGTCCTATGAATTAGTCACTACTTCTTGCCACTCTTAATGCAGTTAAATGCTGAGCTATATGAATGAGTATCAGACACCTGTCAGTACCTGGCTACACAATCTAAGCTTTAGAAACTCAAACTTAGCAGAGTAACAGATATGTTATAATCATTGAGTTATTTAAATGATTAATATGTCATTATGTATTACTTGACAGTGGACAATGTAATCCATAAACTTCCATAATTATCTTTCTGTGTATATACTGATAATTGACATTTTAGGCAGGGGTAGATTTTGGCAGATGAGATGATTTTTAAAAGGCAGGCATGTTGTTTGTGCCTGGTTTCTTTTCAGCTCACATTATATACACATCAACTGTTGTGAATCATCAAATTTGTGGGATGTGGAAATGGAGGAGAGAGGTGAAGATGTGTCAATTTTGGCAGAACTGCTATCTAATGAAGTTTGCCCAATAATATTAAGGGCCCTGCATTACTACAGCACAGGTATGGACTCCATTCAACAGATTGGCTGCCTTCTGGTTAAAATTTCAAATTCAAGAGGTATTTTCTGTTTTTCCTCTTAGTTTATTTTTAAAAACATTAGTGTCCTTCCAATAAAAAGTGTGAACAGATTAGAAGATGCAGAAATAACTCCCAACACCCTCAGCTGCCTTATCTTTGAAAAGAGGCCAAACTTCCACTTTCACTGCAAGACAGCCTCTTTAATAAATGGAGCTGGGAAAACTGGCTTTCCACATGCCAAAGATTAAACCTAGATCCATATCTCTCATCACACCTAAAACTCAAATGGAAATCGATGAAAGATCTAAATATTAAAACATAAATACTAAATCTGCTGGAAGATAGAACAGGTAGAACTCTTAAAGACACAGATATAGGTAAAGACAAGTGTAAATAAGGACCAAGCTATAAAATAGATAATGTGAAATAGGAAGAAATTGTTCAAAAGGAAAGGGGAACCAGGGAGGGGGAAGGGGGAAAGGAAGGAAGGGAACAAAAAAAAATGAGAGAAGAAGGAAAAAGTGAAAACAAAGCTTTGTAAATAAGGAGGAGAAGAGGCATTGAAGGGAGAGGAGGGGAATGGGAAGAAAGAGGAATCAAGCTAGATCATGTACAGGTACAAATTCCCTATGATGGATGTGATCATGATGGATATCTAAATCGTACCAATAAAATTAATAACAAACAACACAGCTAATTGTAACAAAAAAAGACTTTAAAAACAAAACCCTAATTGCACAGGAAATATTACAAAGAATCAACAACCTCCATCTCATTGTATTAAAAACCTTTTTCACAGCAAAAGAAATCACCAACAGAGTGAAGAGACAACCTATAGAGTGGGGAAAAATTTTGCCAGCCATTACTCAGATGAAAGACTACTATCTAGAATATATAAAGAACTCAAAAAATCAGACCCCCAAAATATAAAGATCCAATTCAAAAATGGGCATCTGAAATGAACAGACATTTCTCAGACAAGAAAGCAAAAGCAGCAAATAAACATGAAAACATGTTCAACATCACTGGTCATTCGAGAGATGCAGGTGAAAACAACACTGAGATTCCACCTCACCCCAGAAAGAATGGCTGCTATCAAGAAATCAACCAATAACAAATGCTGGCGGGGCCATGGGGAAAAGGAAACCCTTCTCCACTGTTGGTAGGAGTGTAGACTGGTGTAACCACTGTGGAAATCAATGTGGAGATTCCTCAAAAAACTAAAACTAGAGGTTTCATTTGACCCAGCCATTCCTCTTCTTGGTATTTTCCCAAAAGAATTAAAAGGATCATATCACAGTGATATATGTACATCCATATTTATGGCAGCACATTTTGTAATTGCTAAATCTTGGAAACAGCCTAAGTGTCCATCAAGCAATGATGAATGGATAAAGATGTGCTTTGTTTACAGAATGGTGTACTACTTTGCCATAAAGAAGGATAAGCTTTAAACATTTCTAGGTAAACGGATGCACCTTGAGAGCATACTCTTAAGTGAAATAAATTGGACATATATATTTAAGCATTGCATTGTTTCTCTGGTGCAAGAAATGGAAAGGGTAAAATTTGGAAATAGGAAGAAAATCTTCAAATAGGAAAGGAATCAAGGGAAGAAGGAGGGAGAAGAAAGAAGAAGGAGGGAGAAGAAAGAAAAAGAAAAGAAAAAAGAGAATAAGGAAAAAATGGAAAGAAAGCTTTTGTAAACAAAGAAGGGTTGAAAGCAGGGGAGGGGAATGGGGAAAAAGAAGAATCAAGATATATCATGTACAGGTACAAATTCCCTATGATGAATGTGATCATGATGTATAGCTAAACTGTGCCAATAAAGTTAATTTAAAAAAATTTCAAGAATATTTTATCTTTGTCTAATTCTCATTTAGTTGTATAATCAGTCATCCAATATTTGTGCGTTTCTGATGATGTGTGAAATATGGTGTAGACAATGCAGACACATGTGCAAGGTTCCTGGTCTACCTCTCCCTGCCTGCGCATCGATGTCATACTCATCATGAGTAATTACCGCCAACCACGCAGGTAGAGCCACTTTGAGGCCCTGCACAAATTAATGCATTAAAAAGGTATTTTAAAATTCCCTTCCATCACAAAGTGAAAAGTTGATGTTTTTCTTTCTTTTTTTTTTTTTTTTGGTACCCGGGATCGAACTCGGGTCCTTGCGCTTGCAAGGCAGGCGACGGAACCACTGGGCTAACTCCCCGGCCCAATGTTTTCCTTGATAATTCATGAATAGGAAATGAGAACTTAAGTAAATCTTAAATATTTATTTATTTTTTTTTAAATATGGATATTAAATCAGAAAAGCAAGAAACAAAGTCAAAACAATAACAATAGCAGCGAACAAATGAGAAGCCTTCTGGCTCCATACAAGGCAATAACCTGTATGTAGATAGCAATGGTAACTATTCCATAGTCTTTTCTTCTTAATAGAAGGAATGCATAGGAGAAGAAAACACTGGCCATCATTTGGCTTTCTTTTGACAGTTGTGACCATAAGTACAAAGAGAAATTGGAGAGGAGAATAATGATTTTCTTGTTTTGATTATGTAAACAGTCATTTTTCATTTTCATAAACAGAACACAAGGCATGCTCATATAAAATTCTAGATTGTTACTAAATTATCTAGATAATCTCTTATAAGCAATCTTACTGTTCTTGAGTTTTCCCTATTGTCCCTAATAATTTTCCATGGCTATGTTCCAGGAGTAAATAAAAATAATATTTGGTTTATACACACTTTTTATCGGCCATATTCTTAAGAGACTTTTTTTTCCCCAAAACAAGTTTAGTAGTCATATTTGCTATTTTTAATTTGTACTTAACACTTCATTTCAGTTCCCACCATTCAAGGGCTCTGTTTACTTACCTCATTTCAGGCAAGTCTTTTTCTTTCTCTTTTATAGAAAACTTTACCATCTGTTCTCAATGCCATAATAGGCTGCTATGGAGTTTAGGATTATGGGGGTGGGAAGATGGGTTAGCAGAAAGCAAAAAATATAATGAAAAATAAAAAACTAAACTATCCCAATAGAAATTTACATTAAGTAATGGAAAATCTTCAGGTTAGTAAAACATTTTATTGGGCTCTATAAAATGAAGCATATATTTCCTAAAATGTATTAATTGCTACATCTCCTATTAATATTATTATGTCCTTTTATATTTGCAGAATGGTTGGTCTTTGGGAATTTTATATTGTTACCACATATAAGTGAGATCAGTTTGTAGAAAAAAATATTGTGAGAATTTTACATTATAAAGAAATGAGCTGAATTGAAACATGAAAGATACAGGAACCACAATGTTTAATATCGTTAATCATTAAGAAAATGCAAGTTTAAGTCACAGTGAGATATTCTCTGACATGCATGATGATATAGTGATAATGAAAAAATACACAATAACAACTGTTGAATATGTAAAGTAAAAAGGAACTCTCATAAATTGCTAGTGGAAACATAAACTGGTATGGTCAAGTTAGAAATTATTTTGGTAGTTTCTAAATAAGGTAAATGTAAATTTGCCATGCAACCTCGAATTCTCACCTGTAGGCCTCCACTCAAGCGAAATAAATATATGTGTATATATAGAGAGATATGTGCAGATATAGAGAAGCATGTTCATTATAGCACTGTATAGCCCAAAGTAAAAACAAATAAAATATTTACCAACTAGTAAAAAGATAAGTAAGAGTGTTTCCATACAATGGAATACTATTTGGAAAAAATGAGATAAAGTACTTTATATAGGGGATAACACGGAGGAACCTTAATACGTTACAGTAGGTGATTTAACTTATATGAAGACAAAAAAGAGAAACAAAATAGATTAGTGATTAGGCTAGAGGGGGAGCAGGAATTAAGTGGAAAGGAGCTTGAGGGGTCTTCTTATCACGATCAAAATGTCTGTGTTTGGTTAATAATTGCAGATTCACAACTATGTACATTTACTGAAAGCCACTGAACTGAGCACTGGGAGCAGTGCAGCAGGCTTTCTATGCAGGTGCTCTAATATGGTTTTGGTATAGAATGTGGGTCGAGCCCTCCTCTGGAAAAGAGACTTGCTAGGGCTTAGTTAATTCTGTGTCTCTGTTTGTGCCACCTGCTCCCACCACAAAAGCTTTACGACCAATAAAAAAGGAAATATGCCATTCATTTCTGGAGCTCCGGTTTTATATTTTCCTTCCCCAAAGGACAACATAAAATCCACATGAACCTTAGGTTTTACACATTTCAGGTGTTCATAACAGGGTACAGTGTGACATAGGAAACTGGAAAAGCAGAGCATTTGACCTCAGCATCCTGGCATCAGGTGTGAACAGAAGAAAACAAGATACCTGGTCATTAACAAAAATCCAAGGCGGGCTGAATAATACAGCCAAGGGGAAGTGCCAGTGGAGATGCCAAGCTGTGGATTTTCAAGTGCATCCTGTCACACTTACTGAAAATTAAGTGTTAAAATTAAAATAAAATCTCCAAAATTAAAATCACTCCATTTCCACTCTGTGTTAGAGCAGCAGCAGCCCTGAAATCATTTTTTATGGCAATTTACTATTAGAGTGGCAGTAGCATTTATTTTGTTTCATCTACGTGCATTCCTTGGATGTTGATTCCGCAGAACCCATTGCCAGATGGAGAGTTATAAAGGTATATTTTGGATATCATTGTACTTTTTAATAATTTACAGGTCAGTGGAAGATACAAGCTAAATCTATAGCTAGATAAATAACTACAACAAAACAGAAGGCCACATGCTAGCAGTTGGAAGAGTAGTGAGTGGCAGTTCTCAAATGCACATCAAGTCATCATTCCTGGGCCAGCTGCATCAAAACTGTTCAGCAAATAAATAACAGTACTACTACCATAGCCTAACTATCCCCTTACTACTGTTTTACTCCCAGGATCAACTTTACCTCGAAATATAGAATACCTTGAAATATCTTTACCTTGAAATGTTAAAAATATAAGATTGTTAGCTGCAGCCTAGACCCATCTAGACCTACTGAAGTGGAACCTGAATATTTGGTAGTTTTTCTGGATGATTCATATGCATGTTAATGTCGAGGAACACTTCTCTGGACTCCGACTCCGATGCCTCAGGTGTGATATGCATTTTTTTAGTGTAATGATAAATAGTTTAGAGTTTTTTCCTTGTTTATTTTCTTAATTCATTTGTTCTAATTGACAAAGGCTCATATTTATTATGTAAGCAAATTGTTTTGAAATAGGTACACATTGTAGGATGGCTAAATTGAGCTGATTAACATAGTTATCATATTGGAGGTAGACAATATCTAGTCTGAGCAAATTCAATAACAAATTATTAACTATATTCACTATGGTTACCATGTTCCACAATAGCTTCATCCTATCAAACTGAAATTTTGTGTCCTTGGACCAACATCTAATTTACCTTCCCCAGCCCCAGATAACCACCATGTGGACATGCATAGTTTAATCTGAACAGAGCCCCACAACCTTCTGAGCTCCAGTTGTACAGAGAAGGCAGTAATCTCGGAGATGATTGCAGAGGTGCACCCAGAATGGACTATTGTGCTGGGGCTGGAGAGTAAGTAGAGAGGGGTTGGGGAGAGCAGATCTACCTGAGCAAAGGGTCTTGTGGTCGGTAGGAGGAATAACGAGTAAGTAGAGCCGAATGTTGATATGAAGAGTTTGTAACATAGTAGCTTTTGGAGGTGGGGCCGGGGGGCGTGGCGGGGCACGATAATGCACATGCTGAAGGCATACTATCTAGTTTGAGTGGTAGGGATGAGCAATAGAAAATAATTCAACATTTAGGGGGAAGTGGTACAAGTCACCAGTGATATAAAAAGCATAAGAGGACTTTTCCATCATGGTGAGCTGGAGGCAGGCAGCAGAGCTTGTGAGCTCCTCAGAAGATGCGCATCAGGCTAACAAAAAACACAAACACAGGAAACTTGAAGGAATATCTCACCAGATGAATTCCAGTATCGGGCTGTTCAGAGAAAGAGGCAGAGTCTTCAGCCAATCCCAGCACTGCTTAGAGCCTAGGTCTGGCAAGCAGGCCGTATTAGGAAAATATCTGACCCTCTGAGGAAAGAAGCCGAGTACAGCAGTGAGGGCCAGGCTGCTGCATTTGGGGTGACCACCGGGTGCCCAGCTGTTCCAGCTCTCTTCCTATGGGGAGATGGAGCCCAACAAGGAAGACATCCCAGGAGAGGGCTTCTTCAGATTACAGCACTAAGCAAGGTGTGGGGCAGGGAATCGCTCATAGGGCAGAGGCTGAATTAGGATGAGCCAGCCCTAGGGACAGAAACAAGGAAGGGTGCTGTCGTAGGTAGGGGTGCAGGACCTGGTACTGAGTGCCCTGTGGGGCAGTGAGTCACAGGGGTGTGCTCTGGCTGTGTCTGCTGTGATCTGGGATGGAGAAAAGAAACTGGAGCAGTGCCAGGATGGGCAATCGCCCACGGCCCTTCCACGCACAACCAAGCTCCTTGCTGTGTGATATCCCAACCACTGCCCGTCCTCCAGACACTGAGAGGTTGACACCCATGTGGGATCCCACTGCTCCTGGGATGAGTGTGGTGCTCAATGCAGCTCCCTCCTATTAGCTTCCAACCCCTGTGGAATTGCAAATGAAAGGAGCCTCCTCTCTGCAGTGCCCTAAATGACACTGAATCCATGGTCTGATGGAGATTATTTGAGAGACAGAGTTTGGCAAAAAGCTGGAGAAAAGCAGTGGGGTCAGAAAGTATTGGGTGTTACAGTCATCAAGAGAAGTTTAGAAAGAGTAGACATAAGCAACTGCAAAGACCGTTGTAGGGAAGAACACGGAGATCTAGAAAGCCCCTCCAGGAATCAGCAGAAGACTGTACCCTCTCCCATAAAATGCAATGGAAGGCACCTAATGATAAGACCGCAACAAAAACCTCTAGGTAGTCCCGCCCACAGGAGGACCGCTGAAACCTGCTAGAGCTCTGGCTGTAAAGGGAGCAAGAAGCAGGCTCATTGGTCCTCCTGGACCTCTAGCCCCTTCACTCCCTGGTAGGCAAAAGACAAATCCTAGGAGGGAAACCAGCTTAAGCACTAGTCTCCTAGCCACAGCCACAGAAGCCTGGAGCTCAGGCCTCACGACTCCTACAAGACAGGGTCTCTCTATTTATGAACTAAAGGTGTGTGTGTTTGTGGGGGGAGCAAATCGGTTGAATTTAGAATGAAATATAAATAGAACTTGGATGACTCTTTACTTTTGTGTCTTTGTATATGCATGGCTTTTTTCTTCTCCTCTCTTCTGAGATATAGATACAGATACAGTGTTTGTAGTGAAAAACAGAGAGTAGGAATTAATTGGTACTTTGTGTAGTATCTTTCATTTTCATATTTGATTAACCCTTAAACCCTCACCAAAAATTGTGTATGGAGGGGGTCAAACCCACCTTTTTACTAGAATATTAATTGGTTCTGAGCTTCTTAGCGCTTCCTCCAGTTATACTTCCTTCCTTTTTTTCTTTTCCTTACCCTTGCAAATAACCTCTCAACCCCCCATTCTCCATGCTACACAAAAATAATATCATCAGTCTTATCTCGCTTCTTTCTATCATTTACTGTTATCGTTTTCCTTTTTTTCTTTATGAATTGCTTTCTTCCTTTTCTTCTTCATTTTTCCTTCTTTCATTTTCTTCATCCTAACCTGACCATCAATACTATTTCATCATTTTCATAGGTTATTGAAAAAATGTGGAATTGTTAAAGTGTGTTTTACACTATATGACTGATACATAGTTGGTTCTGTAGATGCTGTCATAACTGGTAGGTTTTTTTCTTCTTGTAATGCAGTGACTTGGAGTAATCCTGTTAAGGTGAATACATTGATTAGTCATATGATCACCAAAAATAACTAAAATTAAGGACACATTACAGAGAGACATACACTAAATAAATAAACTCCAAAATACCAATAGAGTTTTTAATTATAATTGAATTTCAACCCTCAGCACAAAAAAACAACAGAAACATGAGAAAACAAGGCAACGAGATGTCTCCAAAAGCTCTTATCTCCCCCAAAGCTGATCTCATGTGCATTGAAGTAAAGTAAATGTCAGGCAAATAACTCAAAAACCAAATAGTTCAAGTGTTTGAAGAGATCAAAAAAGAAACTAATAAGCAAATCCGGAAGATGTTTGGTGAGATAAAGGATGTGATTAATTAAATGCCTATAAGCTTAAAGAAGACACAAAAGTTGATTGAATTAAAGAAGGCAATGCAAGAAAAGAATGACCACTTTTGTAAAGAATTGAAAATGAATATGAAAAAGAACCAAACAGAAATCCTAGATATGAAAAATTTAATTCAATATATAACAACAGGATTGAACAACATGAGGGGAGATTGTCAGAGCTTTCAGACAAGGTTGATGTGCTAGATCATGTGATGCCCTATCAATGATACCCTACACACAGCCAGACACCACAGAAGCTAGGTCCAACAGAAACTAGAAGACTCACAAAAAATATCAATGTTAGAATTACAGGAGTTAGAGAAAGGTCAGAAGATGACACCAACAGTATAAAAAATTGATTCACCAAAGCCATAGGATAAACATTTCCAAATTGTGAGACCAGTTTAAAGTCCAGATAAATGAGACATATAGAACCCTAATAAGTCATGAACAGAAAAGAACCCCATTCAGCATCAAGAAAGAATGCTAAAATCTGTTATAGAAAAAACACCAAGTGACTTACTAAGCAAGCATAGCAGAATAACAACAGATTTCTAAGCACAGACTTTAAAGGCTATAAGAGCTTGGAATAACATTTTTTAATCCCTAAAAGATAACAGTTGCCAACCAAGATTACTATCTCAAGGAAAACTATCCTTCAAAATTAATGGAGAAATACTGTCCTTAACCAAGAGAACTTAAGGAAATTCATGACCTCTAAAGCAGAATTGCAAAAAGTACTGAGGGGAATCTTAGCGACAGTGAGGCCAATATCAACAAAGAGCCCAGAGGAATGAATACATCTAACTGGAAGTACAGTTAAGCAAAAGGAGGAAAACAAAAGCACAATTAGCACAGGAAAAATAGTGCAATGACAGAATTCACTATATATCACTGCAGCATGGTTAATCCATAAAGAAATACATACAGTGAAAGTGAAAGGAGGGGGAAATTTTACTCCATGTGACCAGAACCCAAAAGCAGGAGTCGCTATTCTGTTTCCAAACAAAGTGCCGCTCCAAGCCAAAACTGATCAAAAGAGAGAAAGAAAGTCACTGCATACCAGTAAAGGTAATAATTCAGCATGAAGAGAAAACAGTTGTATAAATGCATCAAATACCACTGTACCAGATTTCATAAAATAAAAACTACTGGATGTAAAAGGAAAGATAGACACCAATACAATCCAAGTGTTTATGGGGGAGGGTTCAATACTCCATTCTCACAAATAGATCAACCAGATTTTAAAAAATCAACCATTGATATAGAGCATCAAGTAACCCAAATAAGCAAAATAATTCAAACAATGGATATATTATAATTCCCAACCTTCAGATATTTGAAATGTGAGTTTTTGTTCCCTAAATTTGAAGAATAAATTCTAGGAACAATAGAGGTTAAGAGTAGGAAAAATTTATTGAGGTAGACTCAGTTCCTGCCTGAGAGGAGAAGCGGGGACACCAAGAAAGGTTTTTAAAGAGCAAAGCCACAAGGTGAGGCAGGTACAAAGTGGGACAAAACTATAGTCAACTAATAAGATTCAATGGGAAATCACAAGGTGGGCATAAGGTGGGACAAAACAACGATCAGTCAATAAGATTACAAGTACAGTCACCCAGGTAATATTAATTAAATGTGAATCAAATGGGAAAACAAGTCATGTAGTGAGTGTACCTAGAATGAACAAAGAATTTCTGGAAAGGAAATGGGCTAAGATTGATGCCTATTTAAAATGTCAATCAGTGCTTTTCATCTCTAGGAGAAGTGTGTGAGTGTAGTACTTTTTCTCTTTTTATATTGCTGATCTTCAGTGAATACATCTTGATTGTTTTCATACTGACTCCTGGAGGGTCGACCCTGTCTAACTGCCTACAAGATATCTAATTAACTTAGCCATCTACAATACTATTTAGAATTGAAACACATCATCAAACAAGTGGATTTAACAAATATGTACAGAGTTTCATACAACAACAACGGAACACATATTTTTCTCAGCAGTTCACAGAATTTTCTTCAAAATAGACCATATCTTAAGCCATAGAGCACACTTAAATGAATATAAAAAGAATTGAAGTAAGATCTTGGCTCCTATTGGGGTCAGATCTGAATTAACTAGAAAACCTACTTTAAGAAATAGAATGATCTCAAATAAATATTGTAATGATACATCTCAAGGTGCTAGATAAACAAGAGAAATTCAAACACAAATCTTCTACAAGGGAAGAAATTGGAAAGATCAGAGCAGAATTTAATAAATTGAGACCCATCCCCAAATAAACACAATACAATAGATCAATGAGTCAAATAGATGATTCTTTGAAAGGATAAACAAGATTGTAAACTCTTAATTAAACTCACTAAAAGAAGGAAAGAAATGTCTCCCATCATTAGAAATGAAAAAGTTTGAGAGGCATAGTGGCACACAGCTGTAATCCCAGCACTCAGGAGGATGAGTCAGGAGAATTTCCAGGAGTTTGAAGCCAGCCTGGACTATGTAGTGAGTTCAAGGCCAATCTGAACTACACAGCAATCTGAACTACATAGCATAGTGATTTTTTCTGAAAAAAAAAAATCACAATGGAATTGCCAAAATTGAAAGGATTATAAGAAGCTATTTTAAAACTTATACTCCAATAAATTGGAGAATCTGGAAGAAATGGATAAATTCCTGGACATATGCAAATTACCAAAGTGGAACCAAGAAGATATAAAAACCCTGAACAGAACAACAACAGCAGTGAAATAGAGGCAGTAACAAAAACCTTACCAACTAAGGAAAGCTCAGAACCTGATGGATTCACCACTGAATTTTACTGGCATTACAGCCAATACTCCAAAGCCACCCTGAGCAAGAATAGCAAAGCAGAAAACATTCCAATTCTGGATTCTGAGTTATACTACAAAGCTACAATTAAAAAAAAAAACACAACATAGTACTGGCACAAAAGTAAACATGGAGTAGAATCCAGGTTGCTAAAACAACCCCAAACAAACCTTTATACACTGCTGGTGGAAATGTGAAGTAGTACAACTGCTATGGAAATCAGTATGGAGATTCCTCAAAAACTGAAAATGGATATTGAGAAATACTATTCCATTTGACCTAGCCATTCCTCTTTTGGGTGTCTTCTCAAAAGAATTAAAATGATATTATTACAGTGATACATGCATACTCATGTTTACAGCAGCACAGTTCACAATAGCTAAATCTTGGAAGAAGCCTATATAACCATCAGTAGACAAACAGATGAATAAAATGTGGTATATATGCATGGTGGAGTATTGTTTAGCAAAAAAGTAGGATAAATTTGAATCATTTGGGGGAAAATTCTAAGTGAAATAAATCAGACACAGGAAATTGCATGATTTCTCTTAGACAAAATGGCCGCAGGGAGTTCTGTTACTCAAAATGGCGCCCACTTCTCCTATATGGGTCATTTCCTCTCCAGGAAAGTGGAAATGAACTCGCCACCCCGGCCTGCTACTCATCCACCAATAAGTTTAAACTCTGTCACCTGCCCCACCAATGCAACCAATCCTCAATCCCCACGATGCTCTCCCGCCACACAGCCCTTTATAAACCTCACCTAGTCTCTCTCTCTCTCTCCTCTCTCTCTCTCCTTGATTTCCTTCAGTTTCTCTTATACGAGAAGCCCAAAAATGCTTTAAAGAGTAAAAGGGCAATAACAGAGATAGACTTTGTGGAGACAGCAAGGGGATCTGATTTTAGGGAAGAAGGGAGGGTAAGATAGGTGTAAGTGGGAGTAAAAATGATTGAGATGTGATATATATATATCGCATCTCAATCATTTTTACTATATATATATATATATATATATATATATATATATACCAATTCTTCAAGATGAATGTAATTATTGTGTATTGCAAAGGTATACCAATAATAAAAATAGTTTCAGAAAAATTAATCTTTCAGTAGAACTTGCCATGGATGAGAGAAAGCAGACTGCTCTTGAATTTGAACCTGGCTCACCTGTTCATATCTTTATGGCACTGTGCTTTCATCAGGATCCCATCTGCGAGCTGAAGGAACTGCCATATCCCACTGTGTATGTTTTTCCTTAATAATGTTGTAGGATGCTGGGTATAAATATTCCTTTTGACTCAAGCTCATTTTTGGAATGCCTCCAAGACTGAAAAAGAAGTACTTAAAGCTAAGTAATTAGATATTGCCTAGATTTTGTTTTTCTCTCTGAGAAGGTAAAATGGAAATGCTCACTAGAAAGGCAGTTTTATTGAGAGATTAGGATATGTATGAATTATAATAGGCCCAGGAAAGTGTGGTGGAAGACGCCAGGCATCCTCTGTAAAGGAAAACATTGCTTATTCTTACTGGAAAGGTCATATCCTCATCTGACAGGTTTTATTTTGCTGCAGAGGGAAAAAATACTGAAACTAATGAGAATCCAATGTATCACAATCACTACTTTACGGATCACTTCAATGTCTAAAATTTCTAAAAAGTACGGTTGTTTTCTTCGAATAGCAAGAATCTTATTTTGTGCTACTCAGAGATGAACACATAGGAAAATGAGCTGGTCATGTATGGTTCATTTCCAGGAGACCCCACTGATTGAAAGAGGAGACAGAAGTATTTTTGAGCTGTCTCTTGACTTTTCATTCTGCGAAGGCCTCACATATATTATTTGGTATTTACTGAAGTTACGAGGAATCTGGATAAACTCAAACCCTTTGCCCCCATTCCTCTCGCTATCTTTACCTTGAAAATTTGGAGCCTGAATCTCTCTCTACTTCTCTACTCAGGTCTCTGAGCACAGAGAAAATTATTCAAATATGTGGCATAATGCTTCTAAAATACAAAGCCTTTACCCTCACTGGGCGGTCAGTGCTTTCCAGCATTGTTTTTCCTTGTTTCTATTAGTTCATCTATTCTCATAGCAGCAATGGTTACCTATTTCTCAAGCCCTCTGCAGGGATCCACCTCCATCCCCAGGAAAATGAGCTCCCATTTGGCCTCCCCATCCTCCCTCTGGATTTATCTCTGCTTGCCCATAATGTCTAGAGATACATATATGTTTTTCTTCCTAAATAGAAAAGCATTTCTTTCTGGGATCATGGCAGCCCTTCCAAATGTACCTTTGTTCCTAGATTCCATGCCCTCTGCTTTCTCTTCTAAGACCTTGCCCCACTGATGACCCCTTCCTCTCATATCTTTAGGCTTTCCTCCAGTACTGGCTTCTTCCTTCCAGTTATGAACATAAAAAATTTCTTCCATTCCAAACAAACACTCCTTTGACCTTGCACCTTTTTTGGTAGCTACTGCCTATCACTCTTCTGCCTTCTGGAGCTTTGAAAATAATAAAATCTAAGCGAGCTTATATTACAAAAAGAAATCCATGGTCATTATATAAAATCAGAAAACAGCATAGTCATAGAAGAGTGATACAGGAATAGTGATAGTAACAGAGAAGGTAGAATGATAATATTAATAACTACAGATGATTATTAACAAATTTTATGTAATTCTAATACATTTCTATTCATTAATGCTTTAGAAGCATAAAAATGAATCAGTGTTGTTCACACTGTTTTATGATATGGATGTCTTGCTTTTAATATCATATGTCTTAAAGAGTATATTCAATTACATTGCATTTAAACTACAGTGCCATCTTGGAGTGCTGGTTAGTATTCGGTGAGTGAAATAGCTAGATAATATCTTGAAGTATTAACGAATGTGTTTCCCCTGAGCACATCCTTATTGGCATTGTTACTACCCTTATATCTGCTTTCCAGTTTTCTCTCAGTTTCTCTCCCAACAGGATTCTGTGCATGCCAGCATTAATATTCTTAACCTGGGTTTGTTATTGCAGAAGTGCTGAAAGAATTTTTAAAAGAAACCTTCGAACTTAAGAAAGAAGCACTAGAGATAATAGAAAAGAAATTTCAGCTTCATGAGTCTTGCAGGAACATAGATTTGAAAAGCTTATGCTGTATCTAGAATCCTCATACACAAAGGGTGAGAATGGGAAGTCGCCATGCTCATGTTTTGTCCCTCTTGAATTGAACTCAATGGTAGGGAAGATAGAGAATTCCTAAATCATCTCAAGAGGAATTAGCCTTTGTGTTCCAATTTTCCAAGGCCACTGTAATAAATACAAGTTGAGTAGAAATGGAAACAAGGAAGAAAGAGACTGGTGTAGTCCACCAAGGCTTCTGTGGTTGCAGACCAATTTGAGAGAAGGGTTAGACTTATCTGTGCTCTTATAAAATACATTGTGCTAGGGCTGGGGATTTAGCTCAGTGGTTCCACCACCTGCTTCGCAAGCTCAAGGACCCAAGTTCGATCCCCGGCACCAAAAAAAAAAAAAAAAAGTAAAATACATTGTGCTAGAAGAGTAATCTAGTATAGGCTAAACTGAAGGTAACTTGAGCCAAGGAAACCTAGATAGGAAGTTTTCATGAGTGGCCATATCTAGGAGAAGAACAGCAAACAGACATCCCAGTAAATAGATGAAGAGTTAGGAATGACCATTACAAAAAGTAAGGCCAAATAATGCACATGTGGGTTATTATAATACCCAGAGATGCCAACCAATAATCAATTGCCTTCCTCTTCACCCTTTCCTTTCCCTTCCATCTCATTTCAGCCAACTATACAAAAAGTTAAAAATGACTGTGGGGTGAGGAAGGAGAATTTCCTCAATGAGTTACTTTCTCTTTGAAAGAGGAAAAAAAATTAAGTGGAGAAATTAAAGTGATTCCTTTGTATACCTGTGCAGTGGCTTATAAGAATGGCGGTTGCATTATTTAGAGGGTATACCTTCATTTATTTAACCAATCTCTGCCTTTTGAAATTTGTTTTGCCTTCAATTGGCCATTATTATAAGTAATGTATAGTCAGGCATCTTCTTTCATTATCTCAATTGGTGACCTCAGTTTTTCATCCTAGTCCAACCTGGCTTTTGTTTTTTGTATTCTATCAGAATTACTCTTATGAAGGTAATCAGTGAACTCCATCTTGCCAAACCCAATGGATTCACCATAATTAGTATATTATTGATATCAATTCTTTATTAGATATTAAGGCATAGTCCCTTCTAAAATGTTCACCTCTTTTAAAATTTCTCAATATAATCATTTAATTTTTTTTGTACTCCCTTCTGATTTTTTTCTCTTCTTCATAGTCTCTTTCTTCAAAAACCCACATGAAGGCCTGGGATTCAGCTCAGTGGTTTCGCAGCCTGCTGCGCAAGTGCAAAGACCCGAGTTCAATCCCCGGTACCAAAATAAAAAGAAAAACAAAAGCAAAAACCCACATGAATTACTTACCTCTTTGGTTTCCTTTTTTTTCTCAGTATAAATATCTTTCATGAGGATTTTCAATTAATATCACATGCTTATCTCCTAAATAGGGTCACTTTTGTAAATCTTTATATTGTACCTGAGATTTTTACCAGATTGTTTCATTCATGGCATCTTACATCCATCCATCCATCCATCCTCCATCCATCCAATATTTATGGAGTATCTGCCAGACTTTGATCTAGGCAACAGCAAAACAGATAAAATATCTTTGGTCAGGAATTTTATACCCTAGTTTAATATAAATAATAACAATGAATAGTAGAGAGAAATGGTATTTTTCAGTAAATAACTTTAAAACTAGTTTGTTATCTCCCCCTCCATGTGATTTGTCCTTTAACTGCAAGAGCCACAAATGGCTATCCATCAATCTGCTTTTAAGGTTAGAATGATCAAGTTCAACCTGAATTCCTCTTTCCCATTTCAAAGGCAATATTCTCTGGTGGTTAAAAATCTATTTGGTCCCTATTTTGTCACTACTAGTTCTGTTGTAGTCAGGATGGTTAACACCTCCAAGCCTATTATTGTGTCCAAAAAAAAAAAAAAATCCTACCTCATGGGACACTGTAAGTATAAATGAGAAAATATGTGGTTATCACCCCTGCCTCATATTTAGTACTCAATAAAGGGTAGCTCTGTTCCCTTGTTATTATTTATCCAATTGACCATTGTGTCATCTGTATTATTTTTTCTAAATCTGCCTCATTTAAAATGTCAGACACTAATACATATGGTGACTGAGCACTGGAAACATGGGTAGCCAAAATTAAGATGTGCTGTAATTTTAAAATAAACACTATAGTACCTAAAAGAATGTAACATATCTCACTGATAATTATACATATATATATTTTTGGTACTAGGGATGGAACACAGGACCGTGCACTTGTGGGGCCAGTGCGGTACCAGTGCATTGCCACTGAGCTAAATCCCTGGTCCCTAATAATTTTTAAAAATTACATGCTGAAATAATAACATTTTTCATATATTGGGTTAAGTACATACATTATTAAAATTAATTTCACACATTTTACTTTTTAAATCTGGCCACTAGGAAACGTAAACCCATTGGTATCATTTAGATTTAAAATATCCCCCAAAAGTCTTATACATCAGTGGTGGGGCTTTTAGGAAGTGATTGTTCATGGGCATGTCCCCGTGTGCTCATGGGAGATGGGCCTAGGTGGAGGGGGTGGGTCACACTGGAAAGACAATCTGCAGAGCTGTGTTGTTGCCCCTGTCTCCTTCCTTTCTCTCTGGTTTTTGGCTGTCATGGGGAGAGCAGCTTTCCTCCATCAGGGCTTCTACCATGCCATTTCTGCCTTGGAGCCAGCCAACCATGGACTAAGTCCTCCATGAGCCAAATAAACTTCTCCCTTAAGCAGTGCATGTCAGGTATTTTGTCCCAGAGGTGAAAAAGCTGATTAATATACTTATCTATGTGAATCTCATTTCAATTCTATTGGACAATACAGTTCCAACACATTTCTTATACAGTATTGCTCTAACGCTTGCCACATTTAAGGCCTTTGCCATCTCTTTCTCTATTACTGCCATGGCATTCTACTGCCCTCTGTCCCTGATTCTCCTCTGAAGTTTCAAAACTTCCTTTCTACTGCTGCCTGATTGATAACTCCTAAAACACTAGGGGGAAAAAACTTTTTTAATTGGCTTTCTATGACCTGGAGGATAAATTCAATCTCCTTATCTCAGCGTACAGAGTTCTGTGATCAGAGGTCCCGTGTTGCTCAAGGTTTTCTTTGTACTCTCTTTTTCACAGTCCCAAAAGAATGCAGTTAGTTGGAACTATTTCACACATGTATTTTATGCTTTGGGGCATGGATTTCCTGTACCCGAAATGACCTCCCTCATCCTACTTACACAAGGACCTCTCCTTTGAATTCAGGAACCTGGGTGACATTTCTGCACATCTCTCTTTAGCTGTCACCCACTCTCCTCAGCTTCCTGCTCTTCCACTATGTTCTCTCTCTGACTTTGAATTTCCTGATGAATGAGATCGTCATTTCGTATTCTCTGTATTCACCAATCATATCAGAATACTTGGAATATATTAAGTATATTTGCATATTAAGTATGCAAAAATCCTTTACGGGAAAGGTAGATTGGAAGTATTTTAAAAGCCAAATAAATAATTCATAATAACAGCATGAATTAAACATTGAGTGTTGTCCATACTGCAGCTAAAAAAGTAACTATGACTGAGACACACCAATTACCTAAGCATATAACATCTATTTCCAAATATGATAGCTGCATTTTAAAAAAAAGGAATAGTATTTAAATCCAGTCAATTTTGATTTTCCATTTCCTAGATTAATTAATGGAAGCATAATAAAAAGTCTAAGCCTTACCTGAGGTAAAATAAATGATACAAAGGTAGATAGACAGGAGACAAGGAACACTGTAATTTTAAAATTGTACTTTTAAGAAAACAGCTTCCAGACACAAGGTTATCCAAGGTTACAATGCCTTCTTGCCTTCAGAAAACTCCAGAAAGTCCCTAACAATTATAAAGATATAATAGGTCTGAAAATTGGGCCCCTGCTTTTTATCTGTAAATTGAGCCCGTGTTTCCCCCTGGTAGACTGCTATCTCAAGGAACCAGCACTACTGAATGGGTAGCACCTTTCTAAACTTGAAGCCCAAGCAAATTTTGTTTTCCTGCAGTGTTGGGGACTGAACTCAGGGCCTACACACTAACCTACATCTCCAGCTTCCCCCTTCCTTTTAATTATTTTATTTTGAGTCACGTTCTCTCTAAGTCACTAAGTTGCACACATTGGGATCAAAGTTTTACTCTCCCTGCCTCAGCCTTCCAGCAGCCATATGGTTTGCATGCTAACATAGCCCACTAAGTCTGAAGCCTGATGTTCTGTCCGAATATACATTCTAGATCATCCATCTTGAGGACACCTCCAAGACCACATAAAAACCCCCAACTCCACACCATAACATGTCTCACCCACATTCCTTTCTGAGTGTGTACTTCTTCCTGCAAACTAAATCTTTCTATTTTTCTCAGAGATGTGGCCAAGATTCTTTTCTGTGATATAAGTCAGTGCGACTTGACTCTACAACTTCTTCCATGCATGGGGGGAGTAGAAGTCCCTATCATCCCTTTGGTGGACCCCCTCTGGCCCTGTTCAGTGACATGGCGACTTTTCTCCTTGGTATTATTTGTCTATGAAATCTGCATTGACAGAAAAATTCTTACTATTAAGGGGCTGGAGTGCATTCTGAAAGCTTGCAGGTCTCCTTGCCTCCCCTCTGCAAAGATTGTCTCTCTCAGACAGAATCCTGACATAACAATTGGCCTTTCCCGTTGGGTAAGGACTGAAACCACTATCAGGTGTTAATGATCTCTGAATCAAGCCAAAACAACTGAGAAAAGTGAACACAGATCTCTGGCCTATCAGCTCCTTCCTGGTGATTTCTTAACTGGAAGGCACTGTTTGTTTTTAAAGATGAGAGCTAGAGAGGGTCTATATTCATCATTGCAATTTCTCAAAACACTAGAAACAGACATAGTAGTACAGTGACCTGATTTTCCAGGCATCAGTTACACAAGAGATCAGGCAGCTAATTTCAGATTTTCATGTGCTATGACAAGTCTGGTCTTTGGATCAGGAAGTCACCTGGGAGCAAAGTTGCTCTTTATGAGTGAGATGGATTACATCATCATTGACAGTGGCGTTTCTGGTCATTTGGATGCTCAAGATCCATAAATTACCACAGATGAAAGTTTGTGCAGAACTGTTTGTGTAGAGAGCAAAAGATATGGTGCACATTGTAGGAATTACTACTATTAGGAAAGAATTTGCCAAAGAGAACGGAAAGAAAGAAAGAAAGAAAGAGAGAAAAGAAAGAGTCTAAAATCATAATATAGATCTATTCCATTTAAAAATTGACTATGTGAAATATCAAGGCACTTTTTTTGTATTATATCTTTTGGTAGTATTGGCATCATAATTAGTAAACAATGATTATGTTAATAGATCAGAACAAATATCTTTTCCTGTTTCATTTAATATTATAAATTTCACATTTAAGTTTCCCATTAAACACTGATTACAAACACAGTTTAATGGACTGCCTGCAAAAGGGGTCAGCGAAGTTTTCTCTCAAGTGCAGATAATGAATAATTTAGGCTTTTCATGTCATTCAATCTGTGTGACAACCACTTCACTCTGCCCTTACGTTATGAAAGCAACCATGGGCCATATGTAAAGAAAGAATAGGGCTGCGTTCCGAAGAAATGTTATTCACCGAAGTAGGAAAAACTAAGTAAGATGCATAGGGGTGAGATTTGGGAGCACAATCCATAGTTTGCTAACCCATAGCTCGAGTGTCATGCAGAATAATCTCTCACACATATACCTTAATATACTTCCATTTTTCTTACTGCTGGGTGTGTACATTTTTTCAATAACTTCCAGTTTTAGTGTATGTGCTGCTGAAGTGAGCACAGTTCCAATAATTTCCATATTCTAATAAAAATTCAACAAACATACTTTTATGATTAAAACTTTGCGTTTTCAAAATTGCTGTTAGAATAGATTCTTAGAGTGAAATTTCCAGGTCAAAAGCTAAAAACTTTTTTTTTTTTTTTTTTTGTACTGGGATCGAACTCAGGAACTTGTGCTTGCGAGGCAAGCACTGGAACCACTGAGCTAAATCCCCAGCCCCTAAAAAATTTTTTTCTTTTTTTGATACTGGGGATTGAACCCGGGTCCTCAGCTTGCAAAGCAGGTGGTAGAACCACTGAGCTAAATCCCTGGCCCCTAAAAAACATTTTTAAGGCTTCTTATTCTTTTGCCACTCAGGAGTGTAAATTGGTGTCATTTCTGGAAAGCAGTTTGGCAACACTTCAGTGATCCCTCCCTAAGATCTTACTAGTTTTATGTATGACCATTTGCAAAGGAAATTCAAACACACACTCACACACAAATTGCATAGGTGTTCTGCTGTTTTTTTTTTTAAGTATGTCAGTATATTAAATTTGTGTATGTGATTCATTACAGAGGTTTAACTTTATTATTTTTTTTTTTACCATTTCTCCTATTGTACTCCTATTTCAAATTTTTGGTTTTTAAAAAATCTCGGGCCATCTGTCCTTGTTTTCTTACCATTGTGGTTGTTTTCTGCTCCAGTTTTATTTAATTACACATGTTCGAGATATTAAAAATTTAAGAGCACAGATTATAGGATCAGACTGTCCAGGTTCGTAATGCAATCGTGACGTTTCCTAGCTATGTGAATTTTGGCAAGATACTGAAACGGCTGTATTAGTCCATTCTTCCTTACTGTAAGAACATCAGAGGCAGGCTATCTTATAAAGAAAGAAAGGTTTATTTTGGTTCCGAGTTTCAGAGCCTGAAGATCCAAACGGTAAGTACAGAGTCTAGTCAGGCTCCTCCACTTGCATCAAATCACAATAACACTTCCTGTGTAACTCTCTGTGGTCTCTCCTTCTTATAAAGCCACCAGGATTCAGCCATCCAACCTAACATAATTAGGGTGATGCTGTATCCTAATTACCTAGTCTAGTTCATCCCTTCCCAGGGCCCTCTAAATGCCACATTATAAACTAAGTATCTCCTCTCAGTACCATTAGCACGAGACTTTGGAGATCAGACACCTCCATGACTTGAGGGCTAATGTCACATTGAAGCCATAACAACTCCTTATGCTCCAATGTCCACAGTTTTCAAATGAAGTCTATGAGACTATCTACGTCATGTTGTTCCTTTGACAATCTAATAAAAAAACAAGAAAAGAACACATTGTTACTTCATAGTAAAAGTTCTATAAGTACTACCCATGACAATGATAACAAAGACACAATGCCTTCTTTACTTAAATGATTATTATCCACATGGTGAGCAGTTGTACTCTTAGCTCTATGTTCTTTGAACTGTGGGTTAGTTTGAAAAATGTCCCTTTTTATTGGCTAACATGTTCCTTATTCATTAGTTTGTGATGTGATCATTATCAATTACTTTTCTTCTACACGCTTTATGATCTGCTTATGGAAAACCCAACGTCTTAAATTTATCTGCTGGTAACTTCTGGCTCCTTCATCATTTGACTTAAATTATTTTGACTTTATGATTCTTTTAACACCCAATGACATAATTCACCTGCATTATTTGCATTAACGTGAGATTGCTTTGTCAATTACAAATGCACTAGAGAATGCTAGTTGTTATTTGTTGCTATTGCTGCTTTAATATTCTCATTCTCTTATTACTATTACTATGATTATTTCTACAATGACTATTATTTCTCAGTACAGTCCACTTTACCACCTGAAAGTGGTTGCCATTCCCTCCACATCTGGAACTTTCCTTTCTTGCTTCTTTCATAATATTTCTCACCTTCTACTGCACTTTGTGTTTCTTATGATGCTTGTTTCTCCCCTACTAAAATGTAATTCTCCAAAGACCAAATTATTTTATCTGTATTTTTTACATATCATAAAAGAGATATGTAATTTAAAAGAGCTTATAGTACATAGCAGATGCTCAATAAATATGCATTGGGTGGACAACACTACTTTCCTGGGGACACTAAGGGCAAATTAACTCATTACCTTTGAAAGTTTTTCTAGGTAGAGGGATCCATTCCATAATCAGCATTCAGATGCATTTAATAATTCAAAAACTATTTTGTCTGGATGGTCTATATTCCTGACACTCTACTGGGTTTAATGAGGGACTTAGAGAAAAATGAAATCATCACAGAGGTTCTTTTGGTCTATGAGGAGAAACAAACTTGCACAAATCTACTTACATTACAATATAGAAGATGTTAAATGAAAAACCATAAGAAGCAGTTGGTACATGATTTATGGGGAGAAGCCTTCCAGAAAAAATGCTGATGAAACCAAGTACCAAAAGAAGGACAAGAGTGTAAGATTGTAAAGTAGGAGTGAGCATAATAATAGGATATGAATGAGTGAGGCACAAAGGTATGAAAAACATGGTCCATGAATCTGGAATTCTGCAGATTCCATGTACATCAGCTTGCAAGTCAGCCTGAGTATCATAACGAGCTGGTCAGAATGAGATAAAGGTTCTCAACAAGTTACGTAAGTGTGCCAAACTATGCTTGCCTAAGAGGTGTGAAATTCTAGAGGGAGCCAATGATAATGTGACAGGATGTATTGAGACTTTGTCATGAATGGTTCCATCACACGTGAATGTCTCCTCAGCTATTGGGTGGTCTCCTGTTTTGAATGAAGGGAAGAAAGTTTTTTGAACAGTGAGTCAGCATAATATTGATTTTTATATAAAATATCTGAATTTTATAGATATTTAGGTATCCTGTGTTGGAATTCACTGAATTTTAGCTTGTGGCAGTTCGACTGTTAAGTTGGTTTGTTTTGAGATCTGACTGGGAAATTGGTGGGGCCCACTTCTGGGGGTGTGTGGGGGTGTCGTGGAGGCTGGAACTTGGGGCCTCTGTCTGGTTCCTTGCTCCTTTTCCTCTGCCACTGCTCTCCTGCTCTGCTTCTGGACCATCAAGAACTAAGCATCACGCACCACCTCATCCTTCTCCCATGATGCTTCTGCCCTGGTGCCAGCCAACCATGCACTGAATAACCCCCCAGCCCTGAGCCAGATTAAACCTCTCTTCTTTTAACTTATGGGGATCGGAGACGGAGATGAGGAAGCTAATACATAGCTGCATTTCTAATTTGACAGTTTGGATGTGAAAAAATGTGTTCCCTTCTTGAATGGCCAAGATGACAGTAATTGTTTTTCAACATCTGGTGAATACTTTTCTCTGTTGTCGATCATCAGCCAGGAGTGACAACACTTATTCAACCTAATGCTAAGTAAAAGAGTAAGAGCAAAATGAGAGTGTGTACGCAAGATAGAGATAAGGTGAAAATGAGAGAGATAGAGAGAGACAGAGAGAGAGAGAGAGAGAGAGAGAGAGAGCAGGAGAGTCTCATTCTGAGACTTAAGTCATGAATAGTCTCTGCAGGATGCTGATGCAAGTATGAGCTCAAGTTTGCATTCTGAGGAAGGTGGAGTCTGATATCTGTGGACATCATCTGCAGAAACTTCCACTCACTTTGAAATAGAGAATGTGAGCAAGAGAAAAATGCCCCCCTTTCTTCTGCTTTCTTATTCTATTTGGGTCCTGAGGGTATTAGATGCTGCTGCCTATACTCAGGGAAAGTCTTCCCTCAATTTACTGACCCATATGCCAATCATCAGGAACACTCTCTGGCACACCTTAAAGTGTGCTCTACTATTCCCTAGTCATCCCTCAATCCAGCCAAGTAGACAACCAGAATTAACCAGTAGAATGTGCTTTCTGATTCTCTGCCTGTTGGATCTATCTCTTTCAAATAAACAGGTGTTAAAGCCTCTAGCTGTAACAGTTGGTTTATCTATATCTCTTGGAGCTCTATCATTTTTGCCTGATACGTTTTTATGTGTTGTTGTTAGATGCATATGCATTAAGAATTATGTTTTTAGGGGGGACTGACTCCTTCATTATTATCTAATGTCCTCTTTATCCCATATGTAATTCATTTTATTATCTATTTTACCTTTACATAAGCATGTTAGTATATATACACATAGATGGTATAAAAATGCAATGCTGTTATTATTTTTGAAGAAAATGTTACATATTAGGCCAATTAAAATGCAAGAAAGATGAAAGTTTTTATTTCAGTTTCATTTATTTATTCTCTAACATTTTGCCTTTCCTTATGTAGATCAGAGTTTCTGATCTATATAATTTTCCTTCTTTCTAAAGAACTTTTAGCATTTCCAACAAGGCAAATCTACTAAACTAAGTTTCTTTAGTTATTTTACTGAAAAGGGCTTTATTTCTCCTTCAGTTTTGAAGAGTATCTTCAAAAGGGATAAACTTTCTGGTTTGTTTGTTTTTCCTTTTAATACTTTAAATATTTTCATATACTCAGCTTTTGGTTGCATGGTTTCCAAGGAAAAGTCAGATGTAATTCTTATCTTTGGTTCTCTGTGGTATAAGTTTTTTTTTTTTTTCCCTCTGACTTCTTTCAGGGTTTTTTTCATTTTCATCTTATTTTTGTTTGAACATAATATACCTTACTGTAGTTTTTAATTTTTTATTTAAGTATATCTTTTTTGGTTTCTCATAGCTTCCTGAATCTGTAATTTGGTGCCTGACATTCATTTGGAGGAATTCTCAAGTCTTCATTTATGTTTGAAATTTTTTTTTTCTGTTCCTTTCTGTCTTTGTTAGACATTTTGTAGTTAGCTATTCTGCAGTTTCTGGATATCTGAGGGTTTTAAAAAATTATCTGCTTTTCAATTTTAAAATTGCCCATTGAGGTGTCTCCCACTTCAGAGATTATTTCTCCAGTCCTGGCCACTCTACTAACAATACCATCAAAGGCTTTCTTCATTTCTATTATAGTGGCTTTGATCTTCAGCATTTCTTTTTGGTTATTTCCTAGAATTTCCATCTCTATAATTACATTGTCTATTCTTACATACTGCTCACTTTATCCTTTAAAAACCACAGATAGTAATCATAGTTGTTTTCAACCTCGGTTTGATAATTTCAACATCCCTTCCATATCTGAGTCTGGTTCTGATGTCTACTCTGTCTCTTCAAACTCTGTGTTTCCCCTTAGTCCATTTTTCTACATTTGTCTTGGTAGCTGGACATGATATACTGAACAAAATGCAGTGCTGTGAATTGGTCGTAAGTAATGGGTGGTAAGATGTTAGAGGAGGTAAAGCATTCCATAACCCAAAAATCTCAGTCTTTTGGTGAGCCTGAGCCACTGGACTGCAAACTTCACATATGCTTCTTAGTCTCCTTAGATGGCATGGTTAGAAAGGACTGGAGTTGAGTATTTCCTTTTCTCCAGCTCAGTTAGGGTCTGATGAAAACCTATGAGATTAACCTCTGGCTAGTTAGTTTCTCTGGAAGAAAAAACTTATTAAAAAGATCAGAATGCTCCTATGTACAGATGTCCCTCAGCTTGTCATAGGATTATGTCCTGACAAACCCTTGGTAAGATGGAGATATCATTAAGTTAAAAATGCATTTAATATACCTAATCTATCCACCTTAAATATGCTCAGAACACTTGTATTAGGTTATAGTTGGGGAAAATTATTGATCAAAAAGCCCGATTGTTAATAAAATATTGGATTTCC
The DNA here is from genome assembly GCF_000247695.1 of Heterocephalus glaber. The sequence goes on from NW_004624801.1 coordinate 248,993, forward strand.
CATGTAATTTATTAAATATTGTCCTGAAAGAAAAAAGGCACATGATTATATGGGTATACCTTTGCATTATCATAAATTTGAAAAATTTAGCATCAAACCATTGTAAGTAAGGGACCATCTGTATTTCAGCATGGTTCCTTTGCCTTTCACCCTGACACAAACATGATGGATTATTTTTAAACCAATATACATTGTGAGAACCTCGTGGAGCTTCTAGAGGCAAAATTCACAAGTGTGTGGAGTCCTCCCACACCACCCACCTCATGCTTGGGTTTCCTTGAAATTTTTCTCTCACAGAATTGTTCGCATGAAGCTTCTAGGAATTCTTCAACTACAGTTCAGATTTCCCTACTTGGAAATGGTGACCTTGAAGACCTCTGCTTTGTGGAGTTATGGTTCTCTATGGTCACTTCTGCCCAATTTGTCAATCTGCCCAATTTGGGGAGCAGGGGTTTGCTCTGTGACCTCATCTTTGACAGATCTAAGAGTAGTTCATTTCTAATTTTGTTCAGCTTTTGACTTGTGTGGACAAAGCGGCAACTTTTGTGCTTCTTCTATGTTAGAACTCTCTAATGGTTTTAAAGAACAAATTCCATCGTGTTCTAAAGTGGAAGGTGCATCTTTTTAGCATATAAGATTGTTTCATGTATCCACCTAATAACATTTCAATGTTACTGGACTTCAGAGTTTATTCCCTGATCTGAATATTTTTTAGAGTTACCTCCCAAGAGAAATTAATTAGTCATATTATTAGAGTCAGGTCTCTGTATGAAACTATAAAGAATAGATCAAATATAATAGTTCCCAAAAGCAATATGTTAAAGACCCAGGGAGGGGGGATGTGTTTGAAAATAAGAGCTCTTAGATGATTTCCTAAGAAAACAGAACCTGAGGTAATAATAATAATATATATAATATTATTATATATCTTAATAATATATTATATTATTTTCTAGTATTAGAGATTGATCTCAAGGCTTTTGCACTGAGCTGTTTCCTTGGTCTTTTTTATTTTTTATTTTAATTCTTTATAACTTTTATTTTATAAAAAAATTAATGAAAATTTCATAACAAGGGTCTCACTGAGTCACTAAGTCGCCCAGGCTGAGTTTAAACTTGTGATCTTACCCCTCAATGTCCCAGAGTGCTGGGATTACAGTACGTGTCACTAGGTTGGACCAAATTATTCTTCATTTATAACCTACATTTATTTAAATTAAAAATTCAAATTCTGGTTCTTCAGGAGGACCTTCCCATGATTTTGTTAAATTTTGCCTAGGTAACCATCCTCAGTTCGAAACTATTAGTGCCACAATGTGAAGTTTTATCCTCTCTAATATGCATGAATTTTGCAAGAGAGATGTAAACGAAATGAATAGATTGCATTGAAGGGATCATAGGATAATACACCTACCGGAGTACACGAAGTCTGTGCAGATTTTTGTTTGTCTCTGTCTTTGTAAATTTGCCATTATATGCCTCTGTACTATGGAATCTGAGATTCCTCCAAACCCTCTCAGATAATATCTGCTGTCCTGATATATTTTCTTCCTAATAGTGCAGAAGGCTTTGTAACATTGCTGTGCTGGTAAGAAGCAGAGGTCAAGTAATTCACTTCTCTTTAACTGTTAAAAAGATTTCCTTATTTCTCAAAATATCTTTGGAGTTATAAGTACTAAAATCCTTTCTCTCTCTCTTTCTTTCTGTCTAGGAAACTACCTACCAGGGCAAATCCTTGAAACATTTTTAAAGGAGACACAGCAGTAGGGAGACAGTGCACCAGCCGGGTTGTCTGTGCTCTGCCAGAGGCAGATTTCTTGATTTCTTCTGCTATTATGAGTTTTATTGATGTGTTCTAAGTTTTCACTACTGGAGTTGCTGGGTCATGTGCAAAAGCTAACTCTTTCTTATTACTTCCGTAGCCCTTTGGCGGTACTGCAGCCCTGACTCATGATTCAGCCATTATATTATTATTATTTTTTAATTTGGAGAAAATTAAAAATGTAGCTTCACAGCATCCCACCACTTAATGTCATCAAATATACTTTAAAATCCTCAGCTATTACTTAAGTCTCTGTAAGGCAAAGGCAACTCCATTTTGGAGCCCTGTTTTCCTTTTTCAGCCAACTCTTCGGGAGTATCTTTCTTCCCCAGGATCAGATCTCTGATTGGATATCACCTTCAAAGTGGAGGAATTCTTGGAATTGGACTTGTGGACTTTCCTCTCTTATCAGCTCTCTAACCTCTGCAGCATTTCCCTTCCTGAGTATTTTTAAACAAACAAGAATGATTGGTTTTAAAAATTCACATTACCTAATTTAATCATTTTAATCCTACCACAAATCATAGCTGCAGCGGGAAACTTCATTGTAGATGTCTCAGTCTGGATTGAAAAAAAAGTTTAACCTTCATGTAATTAAAAAAAATTGGAAGGTATCTGATCTCCAAGAATAACTTAATTTAAATATCATTTTCTTTTTCTTTTCTTATCTTTTATTATTCTGTCCCAGAATATGGCTTAAAAACACATTCTTTTTAAATAAGATCAATACAAAATTAAAGTTAAAAAAGGAAAGATGCCAAAAGAGGTGTAAAAGTCATCTTTCTTTTCATTTATTTATTTATATTTTGGCAATGCCATGGAGCAAACCCTGGGGCTCCTGCCTGCTGAGCAAATGCTCTACTGCTTAGCTCCTGCCTCAGTGGAGAGATCACTCTGGATAGGCTGGTAGATGTGCATTGCCTTGAAGCAGTGGAGCCAGGCCAAGGCAGGAAGCTGTGATGATATGAAGGGAGTCTGGGAGGAAATGAGGATCTGCTACAAAACACAGTCAAGTGCAGTCAGGTTTGTCTTCAGCAAACAGGAAGCCCGCAGCTTTCCCTTCATGTCAAAGAAGCAATATTTAATAGAGTGGGACTGGGGAAGCAATTAAATCTCTTAGGGCATACCGACTTTGTGAAAAAGGATAGAATTACAGAATAATATATGCCATGTTTTTCTTTATGAATAGGTTTTAATTCACATGAAGTATAACCAGGGGTACTTTATTAATTCATCTTTATATATTTTTTAAAAACATAGTGAATGACTGCTTCCTCTCCTTTTCCATAAAGAGTGAGAGTGACAGAGGGTGGGTAGTGAGAACCAAGATGATAGTCAGGGCGTTGAGAAGTTTACAGGATGGTGGGGGGAATGAGATGTGCAAATAGATCCTCAGGATTTGCAATAAATATGTGATAATGAAGACTTCAACAGTATGCCAGGGACACCTCATTTTGCATGGGAAGAAAGGGGGCTCACCCAAGATATGTGCCCCTCCAAAGTCACTTGTGCAGAAAATCTGGCTGTTCTACTTCTCCTCAATAAAACAGAGCTAATGCATGACCAAGAGACACACAGTACCTCACCCAGTTTTTGGCCAAATATTTTCATATTACATATGTGTCTTATTCCCTATGAATGGCCTTTTGTTTTAATGGAATCAGGAATAGGGCAGAGGAGCCTAGTTTTGGAAATACCAAGCCAGAGAGCAGTAGGTAGGACTACAGACCTCTAATCTTCAAGAGTCTCATAAGTTCAGATGTCTGGGGAGGTAAATTAATTCAGTGTATTGGAGAGGAAGAAGAATTCAAACTTGCCCTCTACAACTTCTTCAAGTTCAACAAAAAAACTTTCCTTTACATCTGGGAGTTCCTCTATCCTGTTTCTTTTGAAATTGAAAGGGTGGATATTCTCACCCCATTGACCACTATTCTGTGTGTGTGTGTGGGGGGGGGTCGTTTCCACTCTTGACTAGACCCCAGCCAGGGTAAGTTTAGAAAAGATCACTGCATAGAAGGAAGATGAAGGGCAATTTTTCTATCAGGGAGCAAATTCTGTTCTCTTGACCCTCTGGGCTCTTTTTCCTTCTTCAGATCTATATTGCTTTTGATGATGTGTAGAACCCATTCCCTGGAACGTCACTGGCCATAGGACTGCAAGGAAATAGAGGAGAAAATTGAAAATCATTTAAAGTAAAACTGATGTACACCTACTCATTGGCAGCTGGGATAAAATTCTAACTTTGGCTTTCTGATATTTCACACTGATGATTCTGAATAATGGGTAATAGATTACATTAAGCAGAATTTGCAAAGAAATTAATTTCTAAGTGCCTCTTATATGTATTAATGGGCTAATATATGAGAATTCTTTGTATTTTAAAGCCAACTTGAGGCATGGATTTAAAAATTTCCTAACTAAAGGTTAGTGATAAAACACTATCATATCTTACTGAACTCCAGCAATTACTTTGACTTGTAAAATAAATGTTAAATTTCTAATGTGTTCCTTACTTTCAAAGTGATAGTTCCTTCCTTCCTTCCTTCCCTCCTCCCTCCCTCTTTCTCTCTCTCTCTCCTTCTTTCTTTCTTTCTTTCTTTCTTTCTTTCTTTCTTTCTTTCTTTCTTTCTTTCTCTCCCTTCCTCACCCCTTCTTTCCCTCCTTTCCTTCCTTCCTTGCTTCTTTCTTTCATGTTGGCATACTGAATTTGTTAAGCCTTAAAGGTTTTTCAGAACAGTGCCTATTATTTTTGTTTTGTGCTTAGGAACAATGCCCCATAATCATGAAATCAGGTTTTCCATGGTAGTTTACTTACATACCCTTATACGCTTTTCAATAAGTCAATTCATTAGAGGAATAATTAAATTTGCTTTATTTGAAAGTGAATTTATAAATCAGAAACATGCTGTTGGACTATGTATCCTGATTTTCTCCCCTACAAAGTTTGGTCATTTTACCCACATGGACAATAACATAAAGTAGTGTGACTTAGAAAATTTAATGCTGTTTGGAATACATTGTTTGAATAGAAGGAAGACTCTGGGGGATTCATAATAAGGGATTGTTAAATATTGAAATATAGCTAAGGATTGAATGAGATTGGAGCAGTACTTTCCATAGATTTTGAGGTGAAGATGATTGTGTTCTTTTTAGCCCCACAATTCCTTGACTTTACAAGATTTTCTCAAGTTCTCAAATTTCAACTTGCTCATTATAGTGTCATATGAAAATCCCATTAGGATAATCCCATAGAACCAGTTAGTGACTTTCTCTTTCCACAATCACACTGTGGTTTGGGTGTTCAGAACATCCAGGAACTTCCAGATTAGTATCAGTTTCAAAGGCTCAGAGTAACTCCAGGAAATGAATGGAGCACCCCGTCTGACCTCCAGTAAGTGTGCCGGGTTGAATAGTGCTTGGCATCTTCTCGCATAATGACCTTGCAAATCATTTCTGTGACAGCATAAACCCTACCCCAATACTCAGAGGAAAAGAAAAGTTTTTCATGAAATGGTGAGAACTGAAGAAAGAAAAATGACGAACACACCACACTGACCCGCTCATGGTGAAGAGGACCCCTAATAGGAAACTTGGCTTATGTTGGTTCAAGATAAATTTAATGTCCCACTCAATTAACATTCAAGGAGTAGCTGGGGTCAGCTAATGTTCACTTTTCTCTTTATAGAACACCTGGAAAAATCAGTTTTAATTCAGGAGGAAATTTCTCACATTGAAGGGACTGAGAAGGTCATTTCTAGTCTGTCCCATGCAGACAAGGACTGGCTACATGACCTTCAAGTTCAACTTTAAGTTTGTATTTTTATTTGTGAAGTAGAAGTGATAATTTTGTGTTGACTCACAATGTTATAAGGATTAAATAAGGTAAAACACTTAAAGTATTTAGCTGCCTAACCCTTAGCAAATGCTACATCTCAGAGTACAGCTGCCATTACCAGCTCTAGATGGTTGTTTCTTTGTAGGTTTTCCCCCTCCACAGATTCTCTTTTAACCAGATGGCTGTAATGGTTTTGCATCTATTTTGAGAAAAGTAAGGACACAGAGAACAAACCTAGCTTTTTGTTCAGGTGTCACATGTTTTCCTTAAAAAATACTCATGACCAAGGAAACTCAAAGGTATTATGAGATGGTTCATTATGAATGGTCATCTAACTAATGTAAAGATCAAAAGAATCACGATAGGATACATTACTGTTTTCTTTGATATACTAGGTTTCCTGAGGAATGTTCATTGTTAGAATGAGCATCATTAGCATAGAATTATCATAATTGTTATGACTTACACTGTAGAGAAAATACCCTCCTCCCCAGAGAGGATGCTCTGCTTTAGCAATAAAGGAGCTGAAGATAACGCTGTAGTTTGGTGGTGGTATCCTATTCAAATTTGCAGTTCCCTGAGCCTTAGCTTGAGGTATGGAGATACCACTTCTTTACATGTTCAGAGCAGGTTGTCTGCGCACAGTTGGATGGAAGACTGTACATATATATATATATATATATATATATATATAAAACACATAGGTTACAGCTGCTTTAGTTTGAGGAACTACAGTCTGATTATGCACCTTTCCCTTGGGGCATTGGGAAGCTTTGCTCAAATTCTTAGGTTGCACTAACATTTTCATTTTCCATATGGTTGTTTTGAAAAAACCTCCACTAGTCTACTGACCCACTCAACAACTACTAAAGGGTTATGAACAAAAATCATTGTGTTCAAAGTGCCAGGATGTGTGTGTTTCTATGACAGCATCTGTTCCAATTTTTATAAAAGCACACAATTTTTATAGCTCAGAACACCACCATCACCATCCAATTTCATTTTGGGAGGAAATAAGATAATAATCTCTCTATATAAGTTTAATATTGGTCAAAGAGAAAAATTTTAAGGCAAGCAGGTACAGATGTATAGCTCTGTTTTCAGAGACAAGAATGATTAGCATATCACAGGCTAGTAATGTCACTGACTATTAGAATTGAATTTTATAAATCCTGTTAAAAGGTAAAGTAATTGGCTTATTTAATTCAAATCCACTCAAATAAAAAATGATAATTTGTACATTGAAAAGAAAGTAAAGGAAGATCTATTATTTAAAGTTCTAGGTTAATTGCACAGACAAAAAATGAAAATACTTTATAGGAATATAACAAAGACATATCTAAGAATCATGGAATTTCTATGCTGAAAGGATACTTAGGTTTAATTTAGTGATTTTTTTGTTTATGATAAAAATTGAGACTAAGGTGTGTTAAATTTTGCATCATTAGTAGATGGCAAAGTTGAGACCACACGCTGGATCTCTCAGTTTTTAAGACCAGTGTGTTTTGAAACATGTAGTTGGGTGCATCTTCTCTTTAACATTATCCAATTTAATTGAATTGAATTTAGTAAACACTGACTATTTCTCCATAGCAAGTTAATGTCTACCATCTTATATGCATACCTTCCAAAACACAGACGTTTCTTTTGGTAGATGGGATTTAATGAAATAATGCAAACTTTTATTTCAAAATTATTCCCCAAAAGAGTTATATTTTGCAAAAAAGTTTATTAAATTTTGGAAAATATATTCTAAAGCAACAGATCAGATGATGGAAAAATCATTCCTTGACTCACGCAGAATGACTCTTCATCAGTGTCATGTGACCTAGAGGTGATCCATTTTGTTTCCCTTATACCATCTTCTTCACAGAAGTTTGCCTGAGAAATAAGAAGGGAAAGGAAAAATTATGAGAAAAGAAAAAAGTGGAAACAAAGTCTATGTAAATAGGGAAAGGTGGAGGGGGTGAAGGGTGCACAGGTAATGGGAAAAATAAGAACCAAGATACATCATGTACAGGTACAAGCACCCAAGGATAAATGTAAATGTATTATGTACCTAAAATGTACCAATAAAAGAATTTAAGCCAAAAAAATAATAAATGGTTATTAGTGGAATCTATTTTGTATAATCCTGAAAATTCAAGGGGAGCTTGCCATGATGCGTGAGATTTTTGTCATCACAAACACAAGTCTTGTCTTCACATTCAGATAACTGAATAATTTGTCCACCAAATAAATTCATTAGCACATCAACTTTCTGATATATTTAAGGGACTAGCTATGTATCAGCATGCCAGTACTCAGTACTTTATCCCCTAGTTATGTTAGAATTTTCTTTTCATAAACCTATGTGGATACGGAAAAATCAGTGATGAACTGGGTTTGGTTGAAGAGCTAACCTGGTAACAGGGTCGACCTTTTTGAAAATGGGGCACTGACCCAAAATATAGTGACCAAAAGGGGAAGAAAATTCAAGTTTTATGTGGACAAGTGTTGAAATCCCAGAAGATTAGCCAGTAAGGGGGGGATCAGTAGGGTTTAGGTAGCTGTAGCAACCAAATCATTCAAGATCACAGCATCCAACCAAGAATTGAGCTGAGCTACAGCTTGAGGATTAGAGATATAAGTACTGAAGCTGAGTGGCAATGGGAAAGTTAGCCATTGGCAAAAAACCTTTGCTTGTCTAAACAAATAAAAACTATTAAAATAGAAATGACAGGAACTCCTGAATATATTATTTTTGATAGTTGTATGTTATTTCTTGTTATTTTGTTTTCTTTTATATACAAGTATCTTGCACTTGTACCTGCGAACTTCAGTTGGCTTTTCCCATAACTAGGCTCTTCTTATGTGCTGCACATCACCTGTCACCAGCTTAGAACCGATCAGAAATCAGTAGTTTCAACTGATTGCACTGTTCTCTACTCTCCTCCAATTACTGATACCTGAGCTGGGTCAAACGAGTGGGCTTGAGATGAAGCTGCCAAATTAAATATACTACACAATCCAGAGTCCTTGCCTCTGGAATCCGATCTTTCACTTATCTGTAGTCTTTTGTTCCAACAAGTCACCTTAGGCAATACTATAGGGTGGCCCTGATACCCTATTCTAATCGCTGGGTTATGTAGGTAATGGCAGTCATATAAGACAGTCTCTCAAGTGGCCTGTCACAACAGTAACCGAGTAAGGGCAGGGCATTGGCAATTTGAGTTCCCACATTTTTAAAAAAATCTGATTTTTTTGAAACTTATTTTCTTTTGCTGTTTAAAAAGTCAGAAACCTCTTTTGGGAGTGTTGGGACAGTTACACAATAATCAATCTTCAGGCTTTGATAATCTCTGATTTTTCAAGGTAAACCAGAAAAGTAGCTCCCTGGGTGCGCATGGTTCATGACACTGCATCATGTTACTGTAAAAAAGCCAAATGCAGATGGTCCCCGATTTATGATGGTTCCATTTATATTTCCTGACTCTTCACTGGTGTGAAAGTGATACGTATTCAGTAGAAACTATACTTTCATTTCTGAACTTTGATCTTTTCCTGCACAAGTGATACACGGAAGAACGTACTGTCATAATGCTGGCAGCAGCAGTGAACTACAGATCTCAGTCCGGTACAAGATCACAAAGGGAATCAGCCCATAGTGTACTCCACAGAGTACTGCATTCAATACACTACACGAGTCATTTGGCAGTTTATTATAATGCAGGCTTTGTGTTAGATGTCTTTGCTCAACTGTAGGCCAAAAGTATTCTGAACACATTTCAGGTAGGTTAGGCTACCCTATGTTGTCTAATAGGTTAGTTGTATTTTTTTTTTTTTCAGTACTAAGGATTGAATCAAGGCTTTTGCTATTGTATTGTATTTTTTATTATTTTGAAACGGGGTCTTGTTAAGCCACTGAATTGTCCAGGATGGCCTTGAATTCATGGTCCTCTTGCCTCAGCCTCCCACATGGCTAGGATTCTAAGCATCTACCACTGTGTCTGATTTAAATGACTTTTTGACTTACTGTTATGATTTATATCTAAATGTCCCCCTAAAGCCTCATGCAGTCATAGGTGGAGCTTTTAGGAGATGACTGGATCAGGGAGGCCTGATAGTCATCTGTGGGTTAATCCACTGATGAATTTATAGCTAACTGTGATATTGGGTGGTGAAACCTGGTAAAGGAGGTGAGTCACTTGGGGCATGGCCTGGAAGAATCTATCTCCCTCCCTCCTCCCCTGATCTCTCTCTCTCTCTCTCTCTCTCTCTCTCTGTCTCTCTCTCTCCTTCCTGCCTGTCATGCCATGAGCAATTCTCTTTTGCCAAGTAACTGCCTTGGAGTGAGTCAAATATGAGCTAAAACCTCTACAAATTGTAAGCTAAATAAACCTCTCTTCTGTAAGTCATGGATGCCAGGTACTGTGTCTCAGTCATGAGAAGGTAACTAAGACCTACGTGATATTATCAACTTATTATGGGTTTATCAGGCCCTTACTTCACTGTAAGTTGAGGAACTTCTGTACACAGTTTCATAAAGAAAATGGAAATGTAAACTATAAGTAAGAGGGTTTAATATGGTCAAGGAAATCATGTACACCTGTATAAAACATATACTGATTTCCTTTTAATCCTAGAAAGCAAATACTGCTCTTATGTAGTATGCTTATGTGGTGGTGAAAAGTTCCTTGGGAAGGGCCTGAGATTGGTTGATTGATAGATATTTACTTACTATATTCAAGAAAAATAAGAAAACATTTTTCTAAATAATGTAAAGAAGTTTAAAAAATCTTCAAACAGTTTTGTAGTCTTTTTAGAAATGGAAAAGTGATTTGTTTGGCAAGTTCATTAGCTCTGAGAACTCTTTCCTCTGCTTTTCTGTGTGTGTGTGTGTGTGTGTGTGTGTGTGTGTGTGTGTGCGTGCGTGTGTCTGAATGTTCCTAGCCCTGGCTCTTTTTCCTGTTCTTCATCTATCATCCTGTCCAGATCAGTCCACAGCCTCTGTCCCCAGATGGCAGAACTTTCTGTTGCTTTCTGTCTGTAGGCTTTGGGACACAATATCAAAAAGATTAGTATTTTTAGAGAATTCTTCCAAACCTAGATTTCTTTTATTTCAAGAAGTCTATATTCATTTGCTTCTGTAGAGGTGGTGGGATTTCCCCCTCTTTTTATCTTGGCTCTGTTTCTGGTTTGATGTGAGAGTAGTATTCACAAGTTGCTATAAAACTAATGTGTATTATTAACACAAAACATTTTCAGGGGCACAGGAAGTTTAGAAAATGACCTTTGGTACTGGTTGCCTTGGCCAATTCCTCTGGAATCAATTTAATCAAGGAAGGGATGTTTACAAGAACTGCAGTGGACATACATGTGCATGTTTTATAGATTGTTTTGTTGGGTTATGGTTAAAAACATGATGAAGAAGAGGTCAAGTATGGTGTGGAAGTTCCTGCCTTTTCTTATTTACATTGGATCCTTGTAAAATCCTTTCTAAAGAGTGTGTAAAATTCCTAGACAGAGAAGATTCTGAACTCTGCACATTGTTGGAAAACCAGATATGAAACGTTGAAAAGCATTTGTTTGAAGTATTTTTTGTAAGTAGACTGGTACTACACAATTGAGAAAAACCTATAAAAATAGCCTACAAAGCATAACAATAAACTGAACAACAAGGAAAGAACATTTCCAGGGTAAATATTTGCTAGATAAATTTTCAGGAGCATTAACAGTGGTAAGTTGATATACTGTAGAATGCTGTGATTAAGATCTGGTGCAAATGGAAGAATTAAAAACAGGAGCGTATGATAGAAGATGGAAAATATTTTAGAAGGATAACATAATCTAGTCAATAAGATACTGCATCCCATGAGAAGAAAAGTTCCTGAACAAAAGCTCAATTACTATATTTATAGCTCTCTACTTTGAAGAGATAAATATTATCATTTTGGACTGTGAAAAATCCTACAGTAAGAGTCTATGTCTAATTATGTAACTCCAAACAGTTCTTTGGAAATATGTACAAAGTTTAAGAAAAATCTTAAGTCTTCATTTTTGACTGTTAACATATTACGTAGTTATAATTTGAGATATATAGTTAGTTTTTTCCCCTAGGACTTGTTTTGAAAATGCAAATAAATTCCAATGCACTTGATACCCTGGGGGAAATATTTGAACATAAGTTGTCAACTTGAGCATGGCATGAAGTTTGAACACCCTGTGTTTGCCCACATGAGACTTCTGTCTATGAAGCAAAAAGTGGCACCCAGCTCCACGGAACAATGGAAGAATACACAAAACACACATGACAGAAAACGTACGCATCCACCAGCCCCTTAGTTCACTGTGTGTGGTATGAGTTTATCACACCTGCTGTTACCATTTTCCATCAGATTTCAGACAATCTTGCTTCTATTACTGTTGAATAACTCACAAGCTGCAAATCTCCTTTTCAGTACCCACTTCCACAAGTACGTTTGAGATTTTGTAAAACCAGACGGCTATATTTACTCACAGTCGTGGTAGTATTTATGTATTCCTTAACATTGAATATGTGTGAAACTTTTATTTCTAATGATGTTTGTGAGCGTCACATCCCTAACTGTATTAGCCTTGGAAGTTGTTTGGTTTGTATTGTAAATCATGAAGAGCATGGTGATTTTTAGGAGCACAAATGTCATATCATAGCACAGCGAACAACATAATCCAATGTAGTCATTGTGCTGGCCCCATAGAGGACATGTTAGTGATGGGTGTATGGGCCACTAAAGTCTGTAGCCTGCCAGGACTCTGAGCCCTGCAGGTGCTATTTTCTATGAAACAGGCTCTCATCACACTCTCACTCCAGTTGCAAAAAAGCCTAAGCACATTACTTCGTGTTTATTTTCAGATTTACGTTCCAGTGATTTTATTCCTGTTACTTCTTCAGCTTCATTTACCCAAGATGAACCTAAGGAGTTGGCAGCACGCCATACTCAGTGAGGGGTTTTCCAAAGAGCAAAATGTAGCATTTTTCTTGCCTTTTCAAAGAGAGCCATACAGGAAGGAAAACAAGAAATTCAACTTTTAAACTGGGCTATTCATGGCCTTTGCTAAATCTTGGCAGAATTTCATGGTTTTTCATTACTATTCATCTTGCTGATTTCCTAATGAAATGAACTGGTCTTTTCATTGGGGCATAGGGAAGTGAAGTTGGGTTGCCCAAGTCATTAAGAGTTGTTATCTGATGAGTGAAAAATGGATTCCTTTTCAATACACATTTGGGGAGCCTTGGATATTCTTTCATTGCATTCCATTTTGTGAAATTTAGATCAAGGGGCATAAGAAAATTGTTAGAACAATGTCTGCCTTTTTGTTTTCTGGGCAGACAAAAAATAATTGATAGGCTCAGGAATCTGAACAGCAGTACTAACAGCCCTTGACGTTACATTCAGGACGGCCCAAGCATTTCACCTGCTTAAGAACATTCTGGTGCTTTAACCAAGAGGAATCTTAGTTCATTAGCTTCCTAGCTTTTTAGTTAGAACACACACACACACACATACGCACATAGTGTGACATTTTTCTCTTGTATCAACTCCTACTCCATGAAGTTACAAATTTATATAAGAAGGAGAAAATGAACACACTTAAAAACCATTCTGAATTCACTTTTAGAATATAATGGTGTCTAACACAGAACTTTAGAAATATTGAGTGGGTAAATAATATAATTATATATTTGATTTAATTTTACTTAAATTTACAGTAAAAGACTGTTTTAAATATTATTGAAATATGCTATATTGTCTATAACATAGGTTAGACTCTGAATATCCAATTCAATTTTAAAATCTTGGAAAAGGAAAACAGCAATAAGTTTGAATTGAAAGGAGACAGCATTTAATCCATTTGATATGATGTTCTAGCATTTTCTTTGAATATGAATAATCGTTAATTCTAGCATTTTGTTTGCAGCATCCTAAATATTCTGATATTTGGTAACATGTAGGTAATATTAAAATATTTCAGTTAACTTGCCAGTCTGATGTTGTAGAATTATAAGAACGCATTATTAGAGATTTTAACGTGAATTAAATGTATTTACACCTAATCTCTGATTTTTCTACCAATCTCTAGTATGTAGAATTCTAAAATACTAGTGATGTGAGTATGTGTGAGAGAGCGTGTGTGTGAGAGAGAGAAAGAGAGAGAGGGAGAGAGAGAATGTATTATGCATTTTGAAACTTGTATCAAGATATAACTGTTTTTGAAATGCATAGATCACAGTAGAAAACCATGAATGCAAAATAAACATCCCAGAATATTTGTATACAATAGTTTGTTTCCACAATTCTGTTAAATTTGGGTTCATTTTGTTCTGCCCTATAGACAATTGAAGCAAGGGGTTGATGCGTCACTTCCCTAAATTGGGTTGTGGTCAACAAGATATTGAAGTAGCTGAAAAATGTAAATATAGCCAATACATTTGTTAAGAGCCAAAAAAAAAATTAATATATATTGTTTCTCAAAAAATCACTTGGCAGATCCAAGGTGAAATGCAGGATTTCTGAGCTTGTACAGTGGCACCCGAACTCCTTTCATTTCAGTTGACTAGATCTATATTGTACACAGGGCAGTACTATCAACCTATAAAGGGGACAGTGGGCGTAAGAGTTATACGAAGACGGAACCAAGTCTTCCATTTTGAAGCAGAATTTGCTGAGAACATTTTTATGTGAACAGTAAAAAATGACTTCTACTATTATAAGAGTATATAGATGTGGCTATAAAGTTTTGGTGTCATGCAGTATGTCTACATGAATCTAACCTGTGATTTATGCTAAGTATTACAATGGTAGATTGACTTTTAGAGAATGCAGAAGAGAAACTAACACAACTTCTATCCTTTTTTATGTATCTTTTCATTATAATATGGACAAAAGAAATAAAATTGTTCATTTAGAAGAGTGCATTCAAGTCTTTTATTTTGTGTAGTAGAAGACAATGATCCAAAGAAATAAAATGTCTTGGCAAGGGTGACAGCTCAAATTAGTTATCAGTCCAGAAGTACAATCTGATTTTCTTTTCTCATGATGTTCTCCCTGTACTTGGCTACCTCTTCTTAGTGATGTTAATAAAGAATTTCCTTCAAAGGAAGAAATGAATAATCTTCAAAATAATTCTCCAAACATCCAGAATTATCTTTAACTTTTTCTCTCACATTGCTTAATTTCATCAGCTTTGAAAAAATAAAGGGACATTTTATTGCATTTGCTTCTGCCTAATCCTCCTTTACTCTCTAGCAAAAAAATTCATCATTAACTTGATTCTTCTTACTTGCTCTCTTTGGCCTATGTATGAGCCAGATTCATTTTTGAGGAAAAGTCTTTTCGGCTGTTAAAATATAGCAATGCTGTTGTAGACATCATCTCAGATAAATTGTTCATGTGAAATAAGATCAACTTATGTGACTGTCTTTCATTCGTATTTTGTACAAGCCCTCAGCTCTAGGAAACTATAATTTCATCACTTTTAAAAATTATTTGTTGAAATATTTTACATTGTCTTATGAAAAGGTGGCACTGGGTGGTCCTTCCACAAGCAGATTCAATTCTTTTTTTTTTTTCTCCTTTGGATCTTATACACATTTTGGAGGGCTGAAAGCACAGTGGAATACACAGAGCACTTCAGTAGTTAAATAGAATAGAAAGAAGGAGGAAAAGATGGGAAGTAGGGAGAGAGGGAATAGAGGAAGGCCATCAGGCAGGGAAACAATTTTTGAACAGACTTATTGCAGGAATCAAAGATGTAGTTCTTGTTACCATGTGAGACATTTGGATTTGTGGTCAGATGGACTAACTGTGTGAACTTTATCTTCTCAAAGGGAAAAAAAATGCCTGTTTGCACAAACACAGGCATCACATTTCAGCTGGAGTCCCTTTGGAAATTCAAAAGTTCTCAAGTTCTTTCTCCTCCAAATACAAACAGAGGCTCAGTCAGGTTTCTCATCTGCCCAGAAGAAGTTAAAGAACATGTGACTATGGTAGACAAAACAAGAATATATACAAAATAACTGGAAATGTCTAGATCTTGAAAAGTACCTGATGTGGAAAAAAATTAAAAGAGACAGGAATGGAAAATTCCTTTGCTGGCTTCCTGTTCTCCTTCCTGCAAAAGTGGGATTAGTTACGAGCTGTCAAAAGAAATATCACTTTTAATTCTTATTTTGGGGGGAAGGAAAGCATTACAAAAAATGCCTTGGATGGGAGTGAGGCAACGGACGGCTTTCCTTTTTACAATCATTCCTAAAGTTTGAACTAGCACAAGATGGTTATTAGTTGGGAAGGAAAGGATTATGTGTCTGCATGAAAAGGGACTAATAGAGAAAATGATGCAGGTAAATAAATTCCCTCAGATATTGCATAATGAAACAAGCATTGTGGTAATGAAGTCAGTTAGGGGTTTGGAACATGAAATATCCAAGAAATGATCTGAGATCTTCTAGATAGACAAAGACAGAATTAACAAAAGCAAACTAGTGTTTACAATGAGAGTGTCTTTTGAAATCAAGCCAATCGTCTTTGGTACAGTTCTCATTCCTGCGGAAGGCACACTTCCTTAAGGAGCCTGATCATTTTTCAAATCACAAGTACTTCGTGCAGAATTTGCCTAATGTTCTTTCTTTGTTTTGGCTAATATCAAAAAAATTAAGAAAGAAAATCCTATCAGTAAGCACAGTATGATTGGAGACTGCTGGCAAGCCAAGATGTATGTTCCAAAAGATCAGCTTGGCCCTCATCTCCTCAGTGTTAGGAAGGCCATGATTACAAATGCATTCTTTTGTCTTACGACAAGAGATCCTTAAAGGTTAAAAAACAAGATTCAAATAAAATATTTTATGTGAAAGCACTGGGGAAAAGATTGGAAATAATTGTGCCAAAGCAAATGAAGGATTAGGTTTAATTTTTATTAGCTTTTTTGTACTCTTATTTATAGTATCTATAATAAATACTTATATAATTTTAGAATCCAGGAATAATTTTTGAAGATATCTTTCCATTCCATCCCTCTTCCCTGACCCGAATAATCTATCTTTTAACCTGTTAGTATTATTCAGTATATCAGACTATTTCAAATGATACAGCCAATTTTACCTCCTTTGATGGGATCATTGTTGAACTATCAGGCATAATCTTATTAAAATGCTGACCTGGATTGCACTTGGAAGAAGAAATTTCAAGTTGGCTCACTTTTCATTTTCTCTTCGGTTCTTGGTATCTATTTTTTAAGGGTTTGGAATATAGCAAAACACACACAGTCCTTCCAGTGGAAATGAGACACCCTGAAAGAAAATGTCAAGGTTTGCTGCGATGATGATGGAGAAAGGTCAAGTCAGGCATGGCTATTAAGTGGCATGTTGGGTGGAGTAACGGTGCAGCAAGAGCGCCTTGTGCTTCTGGAGGGGTGGGAGAGGCAGCCATCGAATGTAATGGAAGCTTATTGGAGACTGAAATAAGAAGAATCCAGGAGAATAAATAAACAAATAAACACAGGAATTAATAAAAGTTTCATGGCTTTGATATGAAAGGCTTGCCTAATTCAGAAGAGCATTTGATTCTTATTAGCTATGGAGTCCTACCTTTCTCCTTTACATCTTGTTGTATTCAAAGATGGGTAACATTCAGACAGTTCCTTCCTACCAGTATTTAAAATTTGATGAAGGGAATAAGAAGTGCAACCAAGAACTATAACATGTAGATTTAAAGAAAGAGTACCTTAAAATATTTTATTCTTTTAAATTAACTTTTAAATAAATTATTGATTGATGGTTATAGAAGATAAGGGAAAAGTTACCAAAAGAAATTTTGAACGGAATGTAGGTACATTATTCAGTTTTCCATCATTGTGATAAATACCTAAAATAAGTCAACTTTAAGGGAGGAAAATATTTGCTTTGGTTCAGAGTTTCAAAAGTTTCAGTCCATAGTTGGTTGGCTCTGTTGATTTTGGGCCTGTGGTGAGGCTGCATATCATGGTGGGAGCTTATAGTGGAGCAAAGCTGCTCAGCTAATGATGGCCAGGAAGCTGAGAGAGAGAGAGAGAGCGAGAGGACCATGGTCCCAATATCCCCTTCAAGGAGTGACCTATTTCTTTCAACAAGACCCCACCTCCTAAAGGTTCCACCATCTTCCAATAGTGTCACAGATTGGCGACCATGTCTGTAACATATGGTCCTTTGCGGGACATTTCAGATCCCAACTACAATAATAGGCTTGTAAATTATAGAAACGCACTTGGAGTTAACCAAGTGAAGAAATAATGAATCAGACAAGAGTAACATTGCCTTTGGAGAATAGTGAATTTTATAGTTTAGCTGGCATGGAGATTGGTAAAAAGTTTTGGTTAAGGGATGGATACTAAATATTCAAGCCTTAAGGGCCATGGCCTCTGTTGAGACCTCGAGATCCCCTGATTTTTGTCATCGTAGTGTGAAAGCTTTCATTAACGATGTGAAAATAAATAGCCTGGCTGTGTTCCCATAGACTTTATTTATTGACACTAACATTTGAATTTCATATAATTTCCACATGTCAAAAATATTCTTCTTTTAATTTTATTCTCTTCACTACTTAAAAATGTGAAAACCATTCTTGGCTCAGTTCTCTCAAAAACTGGAAACAAGTTGTATTCTGCTAACGCTAGAACCAGAAGAGTAATAGGTCAATTCTGTATGGTGGACAGCTCTTTTGTATAGCGTGATATTTCCCAAACCATTACTGAAATTGTTGGACAGCAATAAAGAACAGATTATTTAAAAACAGAATCATTTATTTTAATAATTATTTATTATTAGGGGACAGGCATTTAAGTAATGAATTCTTTCATCATCTTATAATTTCACAATTCTGCACACAAACACGCCCCTTCAGTTGGCCTTAGTTTCTCTTTCTGTGTCAGGGAAAAATGCAGGTCACAAAAGCTGAGCTTCAATAATGTCAATTTTCACTGAAGGTAAATTGAGGGTATATGGAACACGGAATAGAAAAGCCAATCCAGAAAGCCAGTTTTCATTTCCATTTGGCTTTGGAAAGTGTTTTTTCTACTTACCTGTTGCACACGGGTGTGCCTGATATTCCCAGAATTCACTTCCCACAAAGGAATGAAGCCATGCTGTGAAGGTCTGACTCAGCTGGAGTCGGGAAGCTCTCCAGGATCCCCATCTTGCCTTCCATTCTGCTCTTTTCCGTGTTGTGTGTGGATGTTTCCTGCCTCAGAGCAACGCAAGTGCTCACACAAACAAAGCAAACTACCCTGAATTGTCCCTCCAGCATGCCGGGAAACAGGTACGTCTTTGGGCTCCTTAAAAGTCCTTGGGGATGGACCACTACTAAAGGGATCCCAGCTTTCTGACAAGCGGCATAATTATAATAGTCACTTAACAAACAAGCCTGACTTATTATGGGCACTTCACAATGAGAGATGTTTATTAGTATGACAATGTAGATATGTATCACATCTTTGAATTTCTTTGCAGTGAAAGCAAAGGTCTACTGCTTCCTTGACATTTACGGGTGACTGAAAAGTTAAATCTTTTGAAAGGTTTAGATTGTTCTGTCCAACAGTTTGCAAAACCTGTAATCCCATCAGAATGTCAAAACCTTAACAATAGTAACAGCCTGGAACACTGATTATCTACCTGATGTAGGTACTATTGTTGCTATTATTATCATCATCTGATTATTATCAACTGATGCTGTTGTTGCTATTATTTTTGTCATCATATCATCCCCACTTTACTGATGAGGAAACCAGGATACATAAAGGTTAAGCCAGTTCCAATGTCACTTAGCTAGTAAAGGACAACACCAACATTGAAATCTATTCCTACTTTCTTAAAGATCCATGCTATAAAAATGGAAACCAAAAGCAAACCACCTCCAAAACAACAAAAAGTGTCAGATCTAGAAAATGCCCCTTAAATTCAGAGGGCTAAATAAAACAATGTTCCTCTAGATCCCCTGCCTGCAAATACTCTTTGGGGTAAAGGAAAATAGTAATTCCTGTTCAGCAAAATACTCCCATAGAGCTTTCCTGGATACAGTTCCCTGTGGGTTCTGCAGAGCTCAGGATTGTTGTTGATTTAGTTCCTCCTGGCTGCCTTCATGTTTTCTGGATTTTGCTTTTGACTCTCATATTATAAATCAACCTCTTTCTTTATCACTCAGCATTCTGCCTTCAGGTAAGCTAGGCTGACCACGTGACCAACTCAACATTTGTTTTTTAATCCACTAGGGCCCACAGCCATCAGAGTGTTGGACTGTACCTTCAGGACATGGACCACAGCCTGCATCTTATTTACCTTGCATCTCAGTCTCAAGCGCCCATCCTGATGTTGGAGGAAGGAGAGCTTTCCAGCACCAGGCTGTTTTCTGCTTTACCACAGCTAAACAACTGTCCTGCCCAGGTTAAATACTCATCAAAGCCATGTTAAAGAGAGGAAGGAATGCATGGGAGCTGAGCAGTTTCTCAGTTTTCATTGGCACGCAAGCCCAACCCTCACCTGCTAACACGTAGACAAAGAGTTCTGGTGAAAGGGTGTCTCTGCTTTGTTAGATAAAGTCTGCGAATGGGCATGAATGTTTCCATAGTTTGGTTCCCAACAATCCTGTTTGTAAATATCTGAGTCACTTACTGGCATTGGTGAGCATACTTCTGGCCCAGGAAATCTTCCGCTTTTCTACCCTAAGGGCAAACTTAGTCTGCATGCACTTGAGTGACCTTCACAGTATACCTCCTTCTAAAGTGCAGAGCCAGTGAGGTCATTGCTGTCTCAGCTGACTGGCGAAGTCCTGCTTAAGAGATGCCAGGGTGACCTATGTAGATTCTCAGGGTGGAACTGTAGGAACAAACCAGTGTCAATGGTTAACCCAGATTCTTGTTGTTCAGGGGTTTTCTTTCCTTTATTATTAACTAAAGAACATTCTTGCCATTGCCCAGCTGAGAGCACCCAGCTCATAGATTCTCTATGGGGAAAGTGAGTAAAGGTAAGTATTGCTCTGTTTTTGCTATTCACAGTCATTCCTGCTCTGGTTTGCTCTTGCTAGGCTCTGTGGAGGAACAGAGAAACCTCTATGTCCAGCAATTCAGCATCAATGTTGAATTAAATGTAATTAAAATAATTTAATTTTCTATCCAAGTGCTTTATGTAGGAATAAAAGAGGGTGTCATATTCCTTAATTTATTTTGAAGCTTTGGGCAAAAAGTCTCACGATGCTTACAGGGTCTACTAAGCAGATTTTATGTACCGTTAAATCCATAGATATCTCAACCTGACTTTGTCATATTCATAGCATATGGAGTATACAATGACCACTTTCAAAACCAGAATATTGGATCATATATGTGTATATGTATGCATGTGTGTATTTGTGTGTACGAGTGTATTTACATTTACGAACATAACTGCAAGCATTGAAATGTATTTATATACCCATAAAGAAAAATAAGTTAACTCTTTCTTACAGTCATCTGCAGTAATATAAGAGAAAATAAAACATCCATTTCTCGAGACTTTTTTAAATATGTATTGAAGTAAGGAGTTTTCTCCTGCTGTTTTTCCCTTAGCTTCTCTAAAGACTTTCTGTTTAAAGAAGAACTTTTGTCCTGCGGAATTTATTCAGAAATGTAATGGACTTGTAAATCTTAGCTCTCTGAAGACAATGAATTCTCTCGTATGCAATCAAATTGTTTCTGTTGATTGTGGCTTTAAGTGGTAAATAAGAGAGATGAATTTTGATCTTGTACATTGTAGTCTTATCCAGTTGTGTGGACTGAAAGGTCTTAAGGAAAACAGAGCTATAGCATTTCTGCTCAATTTTACCCTTACAACTTCCTAAAAAGAAAAGAATATATTAACAGTGTTAAGGTGCTGTGGCAAAAGTAGACCAACCTCTCTCTATGCTAGATTTTAACCAATAAAATAGCACAAAGTATCTCTCATGGTTCCTTATAGAAAGTATTTAAGGAGTTTCTGAAATTAAGCTAAAAAGAAGTTTAAAAATGGACAGAGTCCAGAGTTCAATTCAAATCAGTAGAGAGCAGTGGGATGTGGGGAGAGAGGAGAGAGACCTTGAGTAACTGATGAATGCAATCTTGTTTAATTTTAGAATATGAAAATTGTGGTACATCTGAAGCATTAGTCTCATACAAAACAAGACCACAACAACATTTGAAACTGAAACACTGAGGTGGGAGTGGCTTTCAACCTGCTATGTTCATTTTTCTAAATAAATATTTTGACTTGGAAGAGAAGAATTTTCAAGGATATTAAAAAATATGTTTCTTCCATTCTATGTAGGTGAGTAGTGAGTATAAGTTAAGACTTGGATGTAAATTAGTTGAAAATTAGGAATTGGCAGAAGTATACTGTAGGGAAAAGTGATAGATATATAAAAGACCTTTAAAGTAAATATTGGGCACCCAAACAATCTATGTTTTTTACTTCTTAAATTGTAGAGCTTATTACTTGAACAGTGTTCAGATTTGTCCCGTATGAAGTTTATACTAGTGTGTTCCATGGTACTTCCTAGTTCTAGGGAAATATGGCTTCAAATCTAATTTTAGGAAATTTTGTTATTTCAGGCATCACATGGACTGTAAGCATTTCTAAAGAGCTTAAGCATTCAAGTGCTAGCTGTGTTCTGGATGCTTAAGTTCTATATTTGTTGAATCTTCTTTGTAAAGAAGTTTTTATAAATGAAGCTTAAGTTCTCTTTCTGGCTGTGTAATTGAGAAAAGGTCATATAACTTCTCTAAAATTCAAGCTCAGTTTTGGCTGAATTTCAGAATGCACATGTTTGCTTCCCACTGCCACCAACACCAGAACTCTAATACACAGATCCTGAGCAGAAATATATTGACACAAAGTGCAAAGAGGAAGGGCTCCACAAAGACCTCTTGTTGCTCTCCTTATGCAGGGAATGCAGTTGGACCCCCAATCCTCTGTCCCTTGGATGTATCGTCAAAGCTTTCTCCAGATATTTGTTTCAACATTGTAGGAAACTTGATCAGTCAACATAGTCAAAGGCGAAGCCTCAAGAATCCACCCTGATTCATTTCATTAAGGTGCCATACAACTGCCACCAGTCTTTTTGTTTCGAAGCGTATACATAAACAATTATATCACATAATAGAAGTGATTTTTTCAGAATTGAGATTTTATGCTTGTCCATTAGTACTGCTTCTAAAATAATGAGAAACGAATAGGTTATTGTTGTTACTATTACTATTATGAAGAGCAATACCTACTTTTTGCTTATGTAAACAGAAACTCTGGCATTTTGATTTTTTTTATTATAGAACTTCCAAGTTCTTTATCACTATAAGATCCTGAAATCAAGAGAGTGGATTATCTGGACCATTCCCTGATTTGGTTGGTACTGCACTTAACAACACATATTTTTCACTAATTTATTCATGGATTGCTTCTCTCAGAAAATATTTATTAAATGACAAAAAGTATTTAAAGCCAGAGAGCTTGGTGGTATGTTGTCTATTACAATGAAACTATTTTCTGGAGGAATTTTTAGCTAGTGAAGGAGGAATATGAGATTATTTGTCCTAGACTAATATACTATTTCATGTATTGAGCAAATACTTATAAATTGTCTACTTTGTGCCAGGCATTGAACAGATATCAAGGATATGCTAAAGAAAAGAAAAACATGAAAGAAGTCCTTCTTTTATGAGTCTTCTATTTTAGTAGAAGTTTACTGTTAGAAAATAAAGTGCATGTCAAATGTTAACAAATAATAGAAACAAAAACAGAATAGGGGGAAGGACTGTGTGGAAAGAGACAGGAGAGTGATAAAGTTGGATTGGTTATCCATTGCTGTGTGATGAATGATTTTAAAACAGCGACTTGGAAGAGAAAACATTTTTTGTCACATTTTTGTGGGTCAGGATCCAGGTTTATCTGGGTCATTTGGGTCAAAGTCTCTTCCATGCTGCCATTGAAGTGTTCCCAGGGCCTGTGGGTGTCTCTAGCTTCACCTGGGTTCTGGATGGGGGATCACCTTCTGGCCTCTTACTTGTTATTAGGCAGGATATGGCTCCTTCTTGGGCAATTGGATGGGTGTCTCTGCTCTCCACTGGTTGTTATCTAGAGCTCTTTCCCCACCTCCTTGCCAAATAAGCCACTCCTCAAACAACTACAACATAGAGGCTGGGTTCTATGATAGCAAGTGAGAGGTGGGACAGAGCCAAAGTCCTTTACTACTCTAATCTTAATGTGAGATCTCTCATTTTGACAATGAGGCGATATTGACAATATTCTTTTAATTAAAAGGGAGTCAGTGGAGATCACACTCAATGGGAAAGGAATACACAAGACTGTGAATAGCAGGAGACAGGGATTACTGGGCACCATCTTCAAAGCTGCCTACCACAAGTTGGCATTGTAAGTCATATTGTCAAAGAAAGCTTCACTAAGAAGGGTGACATATGAGTGAAGACCTGGAGGTGATGAGCAGGTTGGCAAGGTGGACCCACAGAGAAGAACAGCTCTAGTTGATGAAACAGCTTTGACATGGGCGTGTTCAAGAAGAAGCAAGGAGTCCAGTGTGGCTGGTGCAAAACTGAAGAGTCAGAGTCCCAGTGGGTGAATTCATATGGATGCGCCATGCTATCTTACAAGATGGAGAAGATTATGCCAGGTGTGTGTGTCAGAGATTCTTGAGATGCTAGATGTTGATTTCAGTAGGTAGAGAGCACAAGAAAGAGTACTGTGGGTGACGGACAGGTGATATGAAGGGGCAAAATTCAGAAGCAAGAATGAGGCAAATTATAACACACATTACAACAAATGAAGACTTAGCTCCTGTAGCTTGCCCAGTGGGGTAAGTGAAAGGAGCCTGAACAACAAGACTCTGTAGAGGATGACGACATGGTCACCACCATGAACCTTGTCTCGACACACACATCTCTTCAACCCAGATACTGGGTCCTGTCTGCCTCTTCCCAAATGTTCCCCACAGACAACTGCAAAGTAAAGGTAGATTGCCTGAGCAGTAAACAGAAGACTTTCTCCAAATACCTCTCCCAAACCAGGGTGTGTTCCTTTCTCATATATTAGCAACATAGTTAATAGTTGATAAGACATCCAAGGAAATAGTCCTTCTGAGATGTCTATTGAAGTTAAAATAAGCTTAAATAGGTGGTTTTAGTTTCTAGGGCCAGGCACCCACCTTCAGCAAATAAGTGGTTTGTTTATACCCTGAAATGCACTGTATGAAGGATTCCTGTGCAGAGACAGTGGCATTCTTCTTGCTTAGATGGCCAGGGCTCTGAAAACTTCTCTCTCTCTCTCTCTCCCTCCCTCCCTCTCCCCCCTCCCTCTCCCTCTCTCCCTCTCTCTCTCTCCCTCTCTCTCCTCTTACTAGAGATTAAACACAAGAGCTTCATCCTGAGCTGCACTCTCAGCTCTTTTTTAATTTTTTATTTTGACACAGGGTCCCATCAAGTTGCTAAGTTGCCCAAGCTGGGCTCCAATTTACAATCTGCCTCAGCCTTCCAGAGTTCTGGGACTACAGACATGTACCACTGCACCTGACTGAGAATTCTTTCTATTATCATCCCTTAGATTCTGTGTACATTGGGCTTTGTATCGATGCCACTCTGTTCAAAATAGTTGCTTTCAAGTGGAAAAAATAGGATCAAATTTTTCCTTTTCTTTCTTCAGGATTTCTTATTCTAAAGTTGATGATTCAGATGCCAAATATACAGCATTTTAATGCAAGCATTTCACTGTTAAACATCATTTTCCAGCTACCTTGGATTTGCATTCACATTCATTCACTCTGTTGCAAAAACAGTTTTGAGACTGTCTATAGGTGCAAATAAAAATGAAAAAGTCAATCAGTGTAAGAAACAGCCCCAAATTATATTTACCCAACGGCTCTCTGTAGGGGTGATTTTTACCTTAACATATTACAGAAATATCACCTCACTCCTAATTTCGTTTTACTTATATGAGTATAATTTTAAAGACTTCCAAATAATTACATGGCGTTAGAATACATTCCACAAGATTTTTTCTTCTTTTAAATTCAAATTAAGCTTTCAGTTTTTTAAAAGGTAAACATCTGTTCTAGTATACTCGAAGAAAAAAGCATATCATTCAGGCAAATTTTAAGTTTTCATTGGATCTGATTTTAAATCAAAGCCACAGTCCCATGCAATCAGTAATCCTTTACTGAATCTCACTATACTAGATAATTTGGGTACCAAGATAATAAAGACTTGGTTCCTTCCATGAATCTGGCAGAAGAAGGCAGATCTGTTAATAATTAAGGTGATGCAATTATCTAGTACCAGGATAACAAAAAGTATGATTCGTACAATGACAAGTTGAACTTCTCTTCCAGGAAAGTAATATGATGATAACCAAGGTTTGGCATGTTGGTGTGGTCCTCAGTATATTTTTAGAATTTAAAACTTTCATACGCTGAAATACTATTTTCACTCTGAACTCTATTACAAGATTTTTCATTGCCAGTAAATCACTCCCACAGTTCTCTGATTGTAAGAGCACAATTTTTGTTTATTTCCCCCTATAGTTTGATAACTGAATTAATCAAAGTTCTCTAGAGAAATAGAAGTAACAGGGTATATAAAAAGAGGAAAAGAAGAAAGAGGAAGTGGAGGGGCAGGGGAGGGGAGGAGGAGGACAAAGACAAGAGAGAAAGGGTAAACTAGTTTACATGGCTATGGGACTGGCAAGTCAGAATTCTGTAAGGCAGGCTAGCAGTATAGACATTTCAGTAAGAGCTGATCTTGCAGCCTCGAATCTGACTTTACAGGACAGGCCAGCAGACAGAAAACTTAAGCAGGATTTCTCAGTCTTAGTGTTAAGGGAGAATTGCTGCTGGTTCTTCAGGGAGCCTCATCCTAGCTCTTGAGCCCTTCAAAGACTTGGGGGAGGACTACCCACATTATGGAGAACAAGTCTACCAACAACCTCCTCATAAGAATATCAGGACTGGTGTTTGAGTAGCAACTGGACACCACAGCCTAGCCAAGGTGATACGCAAAATTAAACATCTCAGGAAAACAGGGCATTTTCACCTGTCTGTATTTTCCCATGCAGTTATGAGATATAATAGATTTGAATCTTCAGTTCCTTTCTTTCTCTCTTTGTTTGCTTTCTTTCTCTTTTTCTTTCTTTCTTTCTTTCTTTCTTTCTTTCTTTCTTTCTTTCTTTTTTCTGTCTTTCTTTCTTTTTTCTGTCTTTCCTTCTTTCCTTCTTTCTCTCTTTTTTCTTTCTTCCTTCATTTACTTCCTTCCTTCCAATGTTTTTTGTCTGTCTTTCATTTGCAGAACTGGCCCTTGAATCAAGGGCCTTTGCACTGAGCTATATATCCAGCCTTTAAAAATTTTTAATTTTATTTTAAGATAGCATCTCATTAAGTTGCCCAAGCTGAGCTCAAATTTGCCGTCCTTCTGCTTTAGCTTCCCAGAGTCCTAGAATTATAGGTATGGGCCACCAAGTCTAGCGTGAAGCTTCTGCTTTGGAAAAAGACATTATAGGGCCGGGGATTTAGCTTAGTAGCTCCTTGGCCTATTTGGGAAGTACAAGGTCCTGAGTTCGATCCCTGGTACAGAAAAAAAAGAAGATATTATGATTTTGCAATGTATTTAAACTCAATAAAATGAATCTTCCTAAAAACACCATCATTTGCACATAGAGAATTCTATTAATTTTTTTTCAGTACCAGGAAATGAACTCAGGAGATTGTGCTTGAGAGGCAGGTGCAGTGCCACTGAGAAAAATCCCCAGCCCAAGGCTTCTATTAATTTAATACAGTATGTTCAGTGCTACAAATTTTCAATAATGTAACTTGATCAAAGAAAAATACTTATTTTAATTGAGGTGAAGAACAAATTACGTTAAAAGACAGCTATAGCATAGCTTCTAATGGCACTTCATCCACTTCTATCAAGCTCACTATCTATAGCACATATTTTATTTTCATACCACCCTCTCCTTTATTTTTATTTAGTTTATTTTTTATGTGTATGATTCCTACCAATGAATAACTGTATCCACTGTGGTAATAGCATATGAGGAGCTCTTAGAAATCACAGGATAAACACATATCATTTAGAAGCATTCATTTAACTCAATGATTTGGATGGGGTGAAGAAAATCAAGTAAGTTAATTGATAATCAGTTTAAATAATTATCTTTGTAATGAATGTTTGAGTATGTATAACAAAATTTAAGACCAAACTACATTTAAGGGAAAGTCATAAGACTGTGAAATATTTTGAGTTTAGGTCCAGTCCTTTGTTAGACCCTGAAATTCCCCAAGATTTGGGGTAGGAATAAAAATAAAGTACACACTTCTTGTCTGTTTTATTAAGTTTCTTTTCTTTAATGGAAAATTCTGAGAAGCATTATTGCAGAATGGATTTACAAGACATGATTCTTGGTTTTTGTTACTACTTTATTAGTTAGTTGGATCTGCCCCAGAAAAATATCTACTCACCCACAAATTTGGCCAGTCTTTTCACAACTATGTGCTTTTCTGGTCTCATATGAGACTGGTCTAAACAATGGGTAATTCAAGACATTCTGTCTGTACTTTGGGGAAATAATCCAAAGTAATCTCACAAAACAAGACACCTGGCCTAATGGCTGGTCCACACAAATTTTTCAGTAGATTTCTGATTCAAGATTTTACTATCCAAAGCAGTACAACACATTGGTTCCTTGTACAAGAGGTTAATAGTTCTCACTGCCTAGTACCCAAAAGGCATGAATAGTCATCCCTCCTGGGCAAATTAGGTAGTTAATCAAACTTTTATTGCTCTTATATTGTATTACTGAGTTCTAGTTATAGATGGTGCAGTAAAATCTTTCATAGACTTACAACTAAAATTTGAGAAGATGCCAGAATATTAGAGACTATGAGTTATACATCAGGATTTTCACATCAAAAAGCCTGCTCCATTTATATGTTTAGTTAGCCTTTTGTCTGGGTCAGAATTGAACCAACTTCTGGGTGGAGAGATTAGTGTGGTTAATTTGAACAAATTATGCAAGATTTAATTAGTTCCTCATATTTAAATGTAGGCTTTATGAGAATAGGAGGTGGTTTCACTTCCTCATGACTAAAATTTATTTAATTGTATTAGATAACAATATTGAGTTAAAAATAAGATTACACTATTTGCACCAAGAGCTTAAATGCTAAAGAAGCATTCGGTAAAACGAAAATGAGCACAGTAAAATTATAAGTGAACAGACCCAAACAAGACCAAATAAGAAAAATACAGTGAGTTTTACACTCCCAGTAAATGCAATGGAAATCAGGGTACTATTTCCCTGTGTTGTGTTACTATAGAACAAAGAGTTTTTGTGTGCTCCTGCTGTGCAACTGTATCATCTCATTCTTGTTATTTGCTGATGTGAACAATGACAATATTTCTCCAGGTGCACATAGAATTTTGTTGTGGCCCTTTAGGGTAGCTTGACAAACAAAAGCACACAAATACCGAGTGAAGAGAACTAGTACATGAGAAGGAGAGGTCCAAAATTGTGTTCTGGACCAAATTAGGTCCAAATTAATTGAGGTTCAAATTACTTGTTCAATCTTATGTGTTTGTGTGTGTGCATAAAATAAGTGTCTATATTAATCATGCATAAACTAATAGTTGCTATATCATGATTAGAATATTACAAACCTGGTTCTATTAGAGATCAAAATAATAGCATTCAGTACCCATCTTGCCATTAAGAAGCAGAATGTTGTCTTTTCTTTTTTTTTTTTTTTGGTACTGGGGATTGAACTCAGGACCTTGCACTTGCGAGGCAGGCGGCAGCATCAGTGAGCTAAATTTCCGCTCCCAGAATGTTGTTTTTTACACATTGGTTTCACAAGTGGCATCTCCTTTTTGTTAAGTGGATGTGCACTGACTCATTCTTTTGGGCAGTGGGCACATAAACATTAATATATATTATTTCCCTGCCTTAGAGAAAGTGAGAGTCCAACAAATGAAGGCATTGGCAGAAAAACCACCAGACCCTGAGAAATGAAGATTTGTAGAAGCAATACTGACAATTTACTTTGAAGGGAAAAAAATGTCTGCCTGTTCATGAAGAAGCTAACAGGTTTAGGAAAATGTGAAAAGTTCAGTGTGGCTAGATTATAGCATTCTTAATGTGAGGCTGGAAGCAGATTGGTAAAATGGAATGTAGAGCTGAGTATGACCTGGCAGTAGGTAACTTGGGGGAGTAGAGTGTCCATCTCTCTCTCACACATCATTTGGGATTGTAATTCTAAGATTGTCTCACTTTTACTTGTGACTGATTCTGGGAAAGGAAGATAAATTAATAAGAAACAGGGAGAACAGAAAAGGGATCAGAGAAGTTAATTAATCATGATGTTTTCATATTTTATGAAGGAGTCACGTAAAATTGCAAGGTAGGTGTTTTAAGAACTAGAACTAACTCTAACAATAGAATATAATCATTGTTTATCAGGGCTTGTCTGTCTTTTGAAGTTGATCATTCTTTGTGCTTTATTGTCCTAAGCTATTTTGGATATTAATTCTGTTTTTGAAGTAGGTGGCGAGCACCTTTTCACACCCAGATAGGGTGCTAAAGAAAATATTAGGAATTCACCTGCCAAGGCTTGGTTGGATGTGTAAGATGGACTAAAAGAGGCATCATGGTTTAAGGGAAAGAACACTGGGTTTAAAATTAGAAGTCTTCAGGGCCAGGGATTTAGCTTAGTGGTTCTGCCACCTGCCTCGCAAGCCCAAGGTCCCAAGTTCTATCCCTGATACCAAAAAAAAATTAGAAGTCTTCAAACTTCTTGTCAGTATGCATTTGTTATTATTTGACAGTAAGTAATTCTCTGTTTTCACTTTCCTTATGTACTACAATGGGGATATTTACTTTGTTCATTTATACTTTCCTTCACTGAACAGTTCATACACTCAACCAGTGTTTGATTAAAATAGAACCCCTAGCAGAGGAGTTACATATATATATGGATTTGACTTTTCACAACTTGTTACACAGCCTATGTGAACCTGTTCTTTCTGTATCTGGTGCTGGAAGCTGAAGTTGGAAGGACCAGTTGATGTGACATAGAGGAGGACAACAAATTACAGCCTATTCAATTAACTAGACATCATTGAGATTAAATGGAGCCCAGGTTGTTTTCTGGCTTGGACTTGATCATGCGAGTGTATTGCAGAAGTTAGAGCCACAGAAACAGAAGGAAGGCTGAAGCAGGAATGTGCCAGTTTGTGCCAAACCTGAGCATATTACCAGCTTACTGAGATCTTGTCTCAAAATGAAAACTGTAAGAAGATGTTAAAAGATCGGTGGATGTAGCTCAGTGGATAGCCCTTGGGTTCAATCCCTGGTACTGCAGAAAAAAAGGAAGAGTGAGAGGAACCAGCAGCACACCTGCTGATGCCACACCAACAACATGTATTAGCAGATCAGTGACAATCTTCTGGTTGCCATAGCACCATATGTCCCCAGGCAATGGTCTGATGCAGAAAGAATATGGGTGTTGGTTCCCTTCCCTCACATAAGTCATGCACAGTGTCTCTCATGGCTCATGGTAACTTTGAACTATGATGAGAATGGAATTCTTGGGCATGTAATCCTGCTTTTAGCTAAACTGATGCGATCCAAACATACCACTGCTGACACCCCAAGTCAGAAGACAAAGCATGATTGACACATAGTCCCTACCACCAAGGAGTGATAGCAGAGTTCCACTGAGTGGTAGCAGTGTTGGAGTTCATCCTGACATGTGCTGTATTAGACCTATATTGACTCTTTTTAATAAGGATTGCTTGAGATTAATACATTTGGTTCAGAAGTGTTAAAACTGTAATGACTTTTGAGACTCCCCTTTTGGCTTTTGAATGCTAGATTGACTCTACTTATTTATGTGGAACACGGGAAATGAATTCATTCTGGATATTTTAGTAAGTTTGGATTCTGTGAGATTCCCTGGTCTTTGATTTCTCTCTGTGGAGCAGTGGTGCTGAATGGATAGCAACCAGGTCCCTCCACTAACCCTGATCCTTTCCTGCAAGTAACAATGCCGATGCCCACATTTCTAAACTACCAATGATTTATCCATGGTGTCTGTCCGCTTTTCATATTACCTGTTCCTCTTGCAAAAATAAGGTAAAAAACAGTAGCCAAATTCTATGGCCTTTAATTTTTAAAAGGCTTAAAGATAGGAAACAGACCTTCAAAATATGCCAAACCTACATTATGAAAATAACTTGCTTATGACACCATCCTCTATAGATTTTTCTTTCTTTTTGATTAGATTGAATTTGACTCTCTTTTTTTTAACCTTAATCTGCCTCAATTTCTCTTCCCTCACTGCTAGTGTATTGGTTAGATTCTGAGAAATTCAAAGACACCATGTATTATTGATATCATTACGATAGTGTCACAATATATGACCTGAACATGCCCTTGAATGGTTTGCTTCCACATTTTAAATGTTCTGTCACCCAAGTCATGAAAAGTATATATTTTTGAATCTTCCATAAACAATGTGAAACTATATGGAGAAACTATGAAACTTTCACCTACCAATAACAAAGGAACATGGGCTGGTTTATAGCAGAAATTTTATTTGCAATTTATTTTTCATTTTTATTTCAAAAACCAAGGTAAAAAACACATGCTGTGCCCCACTGTAAGTGTTTAAAATTTTTAATCGTTTAATCTTCAAATTAGGCTTTAGTTTCCTTTCCTTATCTTTATTACAGATAGGGAAACTGAGGCACAGAGCAGCCATATAATATCTGAAAGTCCTACAGCTGTTAGAGAGAGTGTCAGAGCTGGGTTGGGACCAGGCAGTCTTTCTCTAAAGTGTATGTGTTTCGGTCGCTTAATCATTCATTCATATCTGTGTCATTATTAGGGATGCTATGTTACACAAACACCTAGTTTGGACTGTACACCCACCAACAAAGAAGCCTTTCTATTTAACCCAAAGTAAAAGCCTGGAAGATACTCATGCTTGTCTCAGTCACTTTCTTGTCACTGGGACAAAACACTGACACCCACAATTTAAAGCAAGAGAGGTTTATTTTGGCTCCCAATTTCAGTACATGGTGGGTTGGCTCCTAGGCAGAAACTGCACGGTGGAAGGGCCCAGGTAGAGGAAAACTGCTCATGTCACAGCAGCCATAAAGCAGAGAGGGAAGGGAGGGGCCAGGGAGAGTTATAGACCCTTCTAGGTCATACCCACATGACTCTCCTCTTCCAACCACACCCACCCTCCAACAGCACACTGAGCTGTGTAAATTAATCCACTGAGATACACGGTGGCCCTCTTCTGAACACATGAGACTTGTGGGGGACATTCTAGACCCCCAAACTATAAAACCCTTCTAATTAGTTACTATGTTTCAGTATTCTATTTTGCACACCAACAATTAAACTGCCTTTTCTCTACTAGGAAGTTTACATAATAAAAAGTCGATTGGAAAGAAAATAAGGTATCTGAACTTTGTTTAATGGGCAGAACTCCAGATGTACTAGCACAGGAATTTCTTATTTTTATCAAGTATTAATAAACAGAAACACGTTTTCAACAATACAAACAAATGAGGGTTTCACTTCATTGAACAAGTACAACATTTAATCTAAGGGAAATAATATTTTATTGATAGGGAACAATGCAACCCTTCTTGTTAGTCCTAATGATACATGGTTGTCTGTTGACTTATACGGTATATCAAATATTGAACTAGGGCACTGTTTGCTTTCGGGGGAAAGTATTGATAAAAGTAGAGTTCAATAGTCTTCCAGGGCTTCTTATTTTATAATAACACCCTTTTCTTTATTAATCTAAGATAATATTAATAGTGTGTTAATATTAGTTGGCTAGAAATTACTGCTCTTGATATGGAAATATTTACAAAGAATTTATCATAAGAAAGTAGAAACAACCTCAGATAGAAATATTTCCAAAGAGAATTTTCATGAGAAAGTAAAGCAAACAATTTTTACTTTTATATCACAATTAGTTACTGAAGAGTAACAGTGACTTTATATAAATCTCCTAAAGCATCATTTGGTATTTCTAGTAAGACAAATCTGTATTTCATTGGTTCACAACATT
The DNA here is from genome assembly GCF_000247695.1 of Heterocephalus glaber. The sequence goes on from NW_004624801.1 coordinate 282,795, forward strand.
TATTACTAATAAACTTAAAAACATGTTTTTCAAAACGAACATCAGACAGAAGTTAACAGTGAGCAAAAGAAAATCTTAAAGTGAAATATTTTCAGTCACCTGTGAACAAAAGGAAACTATAGTTCCTAAGAGAGAAAGCAATTAACATTAAATTTTTATTGTTCAAAACATAATTACATTCAAATAATTGCTCATTATTTTTTAATGTTTATTACAAGGAATGCCTCTTGAAAAAATAGGATGTTTACCTTTTAAGTTGAAGACAAATATTACTGGAAAAATTTGGTTGTTTCTTTACCCTGAAAACATTCATTAGTGCATTCATTTTAAAGATGACTGGACATTTGAAGGTTCTAATAAACTTCTTTGTTGTGTTTGACATTTCCTTTTACGTAACTCGGCTTCTAAACTGAAAATCAGATCACACTGGCATATTCTTTCTTCCTCTTGTTTTGTTCACCTTTACTGATTTGATTTCTTGACGAAAATAACAAACACTTGTGGTGGTACTTTGAAGCTTAGAAAATTCTTTTACATTGATTGTCACATTTTATCTTCAAAGCCACTTTGAGAGAGTAGTGAGAACATGTAGTGGTAGACTCCTTTTTACAGTGAGGAAAATAGCAAGGATGAGGTAAAGTTGGTGACAAGCTTATATGTGACAGAGAGGGGGACTTCAGCTCTAGGCTTTAACCAGCACGCAGGTATCTTTCATTCTATCCAACTACCTTAGTGATTTCTTTCTTTGTCTACTTCTGCAGTAGAGAAATCTTATAGGGATTACAGGTGGTTTCTCTATGTGGCAACAATGCACGCTTTAGATTCAAACTGACCTGGTTTTAATCTGGGCCCTGCTATTTATTAGCTATATGATTTACGTTAGTGGTTCTCCATGTGTGGGCTGGACTAGGAGCATCGTATCTCCCAAGGCCTTGAGAGAAATGCACTCTTAATCTCCCACCTAGTGGATCAGCAATTCTGTGGATGGAGTTCAGTACATCTATGTAAACAACTCCTCCAGGCAATTCTGTTGTTCGTTTGCATTTCAAAGCCAGTGGTGTAGAGTAAGGCACTTTACCGCTGTATAACTTCTGCTTTTTTTGGCAAGAGAGGTGAGTGATGGCCACTATACAGAGCTCTTAGGATTGGGATGATGAATATAAAGCAACATGTAGCAGCCACTTCAGAAATGGTAACATCCTCTTGGGATGGAAATTTACTGCAAGGTTTAATTCAAAATCATTCTTTCCATTTGACCCCTAGAGGAAGCAAAGCAAAATGGTCACTTTTCTTGGATGTAGCACTATTTCTGAGTCTGGGAGAGATGGCTAGTCCTAACCTGTGGGTAATTTAAGGGCACACCAGCAATATGTGACGTAATTAGCAGCTGCCATTGGAGGAGAGGGGCAAATGAAGGCAAGTGATTTCTTTTTTCTATCTAGGAAGTTTTGGAGAAAAAAAAAAGAGTGGATGTGGTATATAACCTATTTCTACACCACCATTATCTTATTTACTATTTATTTATGTGATTCTGGTCATTGTTTTAAAATAGTTTTGGCAAATGCTCAATTTTAGTCCCATCACTTCAAATTTATACACCTAAATATGTCTCAGTCATTTAAAAAGACCTGGTTTAACACATCCATAAACTCCACATAAAAACTCAATGGAATTTTTTCAGTCTTTTTTCTACCAAAGCATATAAAATTTTTCTCTCTCTATCTCTCTGTCTCTCCCTCCCTCTCTCTCTTTCTTTCTTTTTCCTCTTTTCTCATTCTGTAACCGGCTGCTTTGGTCATGTTGCTAGGTGGAGTATGGAGGTATAAACAAGCAAATCAAACCAATTCCTCCTCTGACTTTTTTGTCTTCTTCCTGTACCTGCAAAGGCTTTCAGGCAGAGAGCAGCTGTTAAATACCAACTGTGTGCCAGGGTCACCCTATTCTCACTTACGAGGCTCTATTTTGGGAAATTTTCTATAATAGGAATTGAAGGGCTTAAGGTACATCAATTAGCCACCTAAGTTTTTGTTTTTAGACTGCATTAAGAGTATGTATATTAAAAGTACATACCTTGTATAATTTATATACTAGTTGTAACTACTAGCAAAGAGAACAGTAGTGTGCATGCTTTTGTTTGACTCTGAGGGTGCTCTGATTCCTGAGATTGGAAGAGAAGCAACACCCAATCCCCACCTCCCCTCATTTAAAAATTATGTATTAATAGTTTCCCAAAGTGAGATTCCTGACTTAGGGAAGACAGTGAGAAAAACAGCATACTAAGTTCCAGAAATGTAAAACTACCCAAAACTACAAGGTTCCTTAGTTGTCCCAGTGTACAGCCCCAGGGCACACTGTTAAATGAGCTTAACTCTCCAGGAAGGAGGGAAAATATTTAGCCATAAACTAGGGTCAAAATCACTTGTAACATTTTCCAATGTGTTTATCAAATCTATATGTAGATAAAAAGATTAAAAGCTAGTTACTCCAATATTTACAGTGACCACACAGCTCTCACTAACTTTGTTTAGAATCTCTACTTGTGCTACACTCAAGAAAGAGGCAGAAGGTGATAGCTCTGACACTTGATCATGGTTGAAATAGCTATTTCTCTCACCCTAGAGCCAGCCCTAAATTCAGCAGGAACACTTTAAGGGAGGAGAGCTTGACAAAGGAACTGGTAGAATCCACTTCTGCCCAGCCTCAGCTGTCTTACTGCACCTGAAGAATGCTGTTCAGTCATTTGCTGAAGCATTTATTTTTTAGACTCTACTTCAGATTTAATCACTTACTTATCTTCCTGCCAAAATATTTGTGCTGGTAAAATAAGACCTGGGCAGAACCTGCTGTTTCTGCTTCTGTCCATAGGGTAGTAGGAGAAAAGTCAATGACAGTGATTTTTATAGTTGTATGGGGTAATTGTTCTGGGTTTTTTCCTTTTCTCCTTTAAAGAAAATTCTACAGGTTTCAAAGCTCTGTGAGAAGGGGAAAACTCTAACTGAAAACATTGTTCACCATCTCAGAAACTTTCAGAGCAGAAAACAGAACATCCTTGCTACACATTGGCTGTATAAAATTGCATACATTATTTGGGTAACTGTCAATGAAAGTGACAATGAAAACACTTAAACCTTAAGTGTTGCCTCTTTCTCATTTCTTTTCTTTACTGGCCTTAATTATGGACTTTATTCAGGCACACAGCCTCACTTACAGATATGTTGCCAGTTTACTGGGTACATTTAGTGTGTTCATATGCTAGCCATTTAAAGCCCATAGCCTTTCTTTTGAATTACCAGCTGCATTGTTTTTCTTCAGTGTTCTATGATTTATCTACCCAGGTGACTATAGATATATTAAATATTGCATATTTTTCCTACATGCGTTAGAGCATCTGCAAAATGTCCGTGTCTTGTTTCGTTTTTAGCTCAATTATTGGAAATATAATATTTCACATTCTCAGAAATATTCTTTAGGGAATGAGTGACTATTTTAAAAATGCAAAGTCCTTAGGCAGCCAAGTAAAAAGTTTTTCCTGTTTGGGTTTAACTGAATATTTCGACCTTCTTTGCCATTATTTCTCTTCCATGACTCTACCTTTCTCATTTTACAAAAATCCTTGCTCTTTTCTCTCACTTGGATAATGTGAGTCCTCATCTTTGCCATCTAAGCTTGTCCTTCAAAGTTATAGCCAAATTCGTATTTTACATGATTTCTTTCTAGCTGAAGGAAGTCAACATGGAGTGTGCCTTCCTTCTATTCCTGTTCGTTACACTATCATCTGTGCCCTGTCCCACCCACTGACTGTTAAGGGAAACATTTTTTTAAATTTAAAAATAACTTTATTATTAAACACACACACACATAAGAAATTAAAACCATTCAAAGAAGAACAATGCAAGAGAAAAACACCTATAATAATATTCAAATACAGTAGAACTCAACCAAAACAAAACTGAAAAGCACTTCAACATTTTTTGATATAACTTAAAAAAACTATCTCAAGTACCAACAAGACACCAGAGGATGTGATTTTTTTCAGAAAGATCTGTTAAGGGAAATATTAAAAATGAAATAAAAACCACTCAATGATACTGTTTTAATCTTGTCTTTTAAATATCTTACTAACCTGTTGTGAGCTAGGATTATATGTTATAAATCATAACTTTGCTAAAACCCAATTACTCCCCTTGAACATTTTAGGCAGAGGAACACTCATTTGAGGGTAGGTTAAAGAGGAGAATAAATATTAGCCTTAGGAGTAAAATATACATTTGTTCCTCAGTAGGATGTGCTACAAGTAAGTTAAACATATGAAGTATTTATTTTGATTCCTCATTCTTTTTAACATTCACCCTGTCCTCCAATACATGTGTGCATACACACACAGACACAAACACACACAAAATTTTTCTGATGTTTTTATTTTACCTATTCTACTGGTTGCAAGATCTAATTTTCGGTAAGCCTTCAGTATCATGCTATTGCCCAGGCAAAGATTTATTAAATGTCTTCAGGCTGCTATGCTTTATTTACATTTAGGTTGAGAGTTTTGGCTACATCAGTCTATAGGAATGCATGTTAATATGTGACGTACTAAGGCAGTCTGGGTGAGAGTGATAATTTTGGGTAGGTGGGAGGGTTGATTACTTCCACTGCATAAGCTGACCTCCATTTCATAGGCCAAGGAAACAAATATTACACAACACCCACATGTCTGAAATTTGTTCTGCATTATAAATAAAATACCTGTTTGAAAGCATATTGAGATGAGCCATAGCAAGCCATGAATTTTTCTTTTTATTTTATCATTTTTTGAGTCTTAAGTTTCCATTTAGGATCAAAATAACATCTTTCAACTGTACCTGCTGTCTTTATCCTGTATATTCTGAAATAGACTATATTTTCAGACATATCTTCTAGGAAGTATGCACCTAGGGATCTTAGAAACTATGGGATTTCAATGAGCAACACTTTAAATTTTCTGTGACTTTTCAATAAGGGATATGTGGCAACCTAAGTGAGTAAGCTTCAGGGGTATAAGGGGATTTCTAGAAAACAGACGGAGTGTATGGATTATGTCATCAGGCAGTTGGTTTTACAGTTGGAAATCATTGAAATACTAGTTTATTGCATTCATTAAAATTTCCAGAGAAACAAAACCAAAGTGATGGATTTATAGACAGATAGACAGATAGCTAGGAGATATTTATTAGGAATTGGCTGATAGACTTATGGAAGTCCCATAATGTGCCATGTTTAGCTAGAGAACCAGGAAAGCCAGTGGCATAGTTCAATCTGTTTCCAAAGGCTTGAGAACCAGGGAAGCCAAAGTTATAACTTTCAGACTGTGTCTGAAGATCTGAGAGCCTGGAGCTCTGATGTTTGAAGGCCAGAGGAGTTGGAATACAGTTATTTTACCTTGCTCTTTTTTTTTTTTTTTGGTCCAGGGGATCAAACTCAGGATCTTGCACTTGCAAGGCGGTGCGGTGCCACTGAGCTAAGCCCCTAGCCCTCTTGCTTCATTTTTTTGGCACTACCTGGACCTTCAGCCCATTTTATGATGCCCACTCAGATTGATGAGGATGATCTTCTTTACTCAATCTACTGATTCAAATGCTGATATCCTCTACAATCACCCTCACATATACTCCCAGAAATATTTTACTAGTCAAGCATCTGTTAGCCCCATCCAGCTGAAACAAAAATTAACTATCACATCCATCAACTTGCAAAAATTGAAAAGTAGTAAAGAAAAATTCCTCAGAAAGGAAGAGAGGGAAGAAAATCTAAAAGATGTAAAATAACCTTTGAAATCCAGCTATGGAGGTTAAATTAGTTTCCTAAGGCTGCCTTACCAAAATACTGCGACCTGGGTGACTTAAAACAACAGAAATTTATTTTCTGACAGTTCAGAACACTGAAAATATGGATCAAGGTGTTGGCAGGGGGCCATGCTCCCTTTGAAACCTCTAAGGGAGACAGTTTCCTTACCTCTCTTTTAGTTTCTGGTGGCACTGGACATTTTTATTTTATTTTATCTTATTTTAATTTTTGACTTGTGACAGAAACAATCCAAACTCTACCTCCATTTTTCTCATGGCCTCCATTCTTTTCTGTGTGTCTATGTCTAGATTTCCCTCTTCTAATAATATTTGTTGGATTGGGGGCTATTCTAATGACTTCATCTCTACTTGATTCCATCTGCATTCACTACTTCCAATTAATGTCATATTCCTGCATCCTAGGAATTAGGACTTAATATCTTTTGGGGGATCCAATTCTACCCATAATAGATGCTGATGGCAAAGAAATGAGAAACTCCATGGTTTCCTCAGAAAAAAGTGGAAAAAGCAGAGAAATGAAGGATAACTTTGTTTTTATTTTCTGTCTTAGTTACTTATCTCTCGTTGTTGAGACAAAATATTTGACACTTAAAGTTAAAGGGGAAGGGGTTTATTCAGCTCACAGTTTGTAGAGGTTTCAGTCCATAATCAGCTGGCTCCCAGGTGGAGTGGCACATGGCGGAGAGGCATTGCAGAGGAGAAATAGTTCATGACACCCACATGGTGGGAAAAGCAGCAAAGGCCCTTAACAGTGTCTTTCTGCCCCATTCACCTTATTCAGACTATCACTGGCATTGCCAAACCAATCACTCACGTAATAGTGGTTTAGTAATCACACACTCTTAATCCTAGCATCACACATTCCAGATGTAGCTACCTTTGACAAAGACTGCATGAACCTTTGGGGACACATCTAGACACAAGCCACAACATTTTCTAATGAATTATTTTATTGTGCTTTTAGTTTATTTCTGCTGTTGTCATATATTAAGATAATACTAGAAAAAGCACTTACTTTTCTACATAGTATTTGAATCATACATTCTTTTGAAGAGGTATCACAGACAGTTCTATAACTTGTCATAACTAGTGGGATTTGGTTAGGTGTCAGTAAGCTATATTTGTATTGACAATAAACAACGTAGAAGGACACATTCCACAAAGAGGAAGGGAAAGATCAAATAAAAGGAGAAGTAAAAAGAACAGTTAACCATGGATGGGGAAAGGTGGGAGACATGAAGTATTATGAAAAAAGGTATCTTATAAACAAGAGAAAATTGGGATTTGGGTTTTGACGTAAAAGCTCATGACTCAGATTTTCATCCATAACTTCTTTTATTCCCCAGACAGACTTGTGTTCCTAAGCTTCCTCTATATTTTCCAGACTTTCCACCCTAAAGAGAAATAACAATACTAACATTTGCATTTACTTAAGGCTTTGGAAAAAATCAAAATGAAAATAAAAGTAACCATCAAGGAACATCTGCATGGAATAACTGACTCACTACTTTGGCCAAAGCTATCTTTTGGTCTTTATTCTCATGGCAGCAGTAGTAATATTTCCAATCAGTTAATCTTGGGGGAGGTTGGAAAGGGGAGACTATCAATGGAATCTTTATATGAGAGAAAGCATCAATATGCTGATAAGACTATTGATTAGTCAGTGTCGCATCTGTAAATTTGAAAAATTGTCAGAAATTTCACAGAAGTGGAGGAGCTAATAACTAGTAAAAGTATATATTGTTTATACAGGAACACATCTAGATTGTAACACTACCATCTATTGCACCTATTTATTCATTAGAAAAGGTGGATGGATGGTAAAATATATTTACCTAACTTTTGGGGGTCAAAACAAATTTGAGTGAGTAGATTTAGAAAGGATGCCATTTATTGTACTATTAGCTCTCACAGGTTTAAAACAATTTTGGACAGTAACAGAGTCACACTTGAAAGCACACATAATGTAAGCAAGCCACATTTTGAAGACATGGTCCATCTGACTTGATATGGCTTCCATTCCTGGAACATGGCTGGAGCCATTGTTGTTGTTGTTGTTGTTGTTGTTGTTGTTGTTGTTCTTCTTCTTCTTCTTCTTCTTCTTCCTCTTCCTGTTTCTCCTCCTCCTCTCCTTCTCCTCTTCCTCCTCCTCTTCCTCCTCCTCCTCCTCCTCCTCCTCCTTCTTCTTCCTGCATCCCCAGCCTGTTCTATAGGTTCTTATTTTAGGGCTATAGATTCTGTCCACAGAAAACCAGCATCATCCAGTACTTCTGGCAACAAGTTACTGAAGATCAGAATAATCCCATTATAATTAAATCAGTCAAGCTTTAATATATTGATGAATAGAACTTCAGATTTCTAAAAAAAACTAAGGGTCCCTGAAAAATAAAAATTAAAAAAAATATATATATTTTTGACTCATTTTAACATGGAACTCTCTGAATAATTTAATTTAATTTTTTAGCTCTAAGTTTTATTCACAAATAACTGAATTTGTACTTATTGGTATGAAGACTACAGATTCAAGAAGTATATTTGTGTGAAGTTACTGTCCTATACTTCATTCAGCATTGTATTTTGCTGTTTAACTCAAGAGGCTGAATAGAGAAATAGACAATGGCCAGATCATATACAACAGTACAACTTTGACCCAGAACCTCTGCAGCAAACAGCCTGGGAAGTGTAACCACAACCTCTGTAGTAAGTGCCCCAAATGGTCAGAATGTGGTCAATGACTACTAGCTTCCCAAAATCTTACTGCCTGGATCCAACTCAGAACCAACCAGAGAGAAATCATGCTCCCCCAAACAACCACGTAGGATACCCTGCTTCTAGTTAACCCAACTCCAGCTTTCCAGGACAGCTTCCGGTCAGAGAATTCCTGAGGAGCTCCTTTTTTCCCACTGCAAAGCTGTCCCACTACACTTCCTGCCTTTGAGTCTCTGCCATATGAAAGTAGTGGTCTCTACTTCCATTGCTACCCCAAGCTGTGAATAAATAAGCCCTGCCTGTTTTCATTTGCACAGCCTTACACAGAAACAATTATATGGCTAATTGGCCCTGTCCAAACAAAAAAAATCCTTTAGAGCCACTGAGTAGCAAGTGTGACAAGAATTTTGGAAAACTGGTAAAATGGTTGGAACTGGTTGAAACTTGGTTCAGATTTCCTGTGAGCTAGCTCCAATCTGATATTTTGCCTTTTATCTTACTCTGTCCTCTTTTTTAGATCATATCCACAAAGGTGGCAATGCTGTGACTCTCCTGCATGCTCTAGTTTGGGTGGTTGAGTTTTTTTTCTCTAGGACTCCTCAAAAGTAATATGAGGGCCGGGATTTAGCTCAGTGGTTCTGCCGCCTGCCTCCTAAGTGCAAGGACCTGAGTTCGATCCCCAGTACCAAAAAAAAAAGAAGTAATATGACATTCACCTGACCCTAGTTCAACTTGGCTCTATTTCTTTCAGAATTTCTGTTTATTAACTGAGAATTGTATGATCTCTTATATGATGTATCAATTCAAATCCCACCAATAATGGTTATTCATCATGTGACTTTGAAATAGCATATTAACATATTTAAGTCTTATTTGGCTTAGCTAAAAATTAATACAAAGTCTTGAGTACCTACTTATAGAATGACTTTAGAATTAAAACAGATAATTCCTGTAAAATAAACTTACCAAAGTTCAAAGTTCTGATATACTTAAATACTTAAATGAGTGCTTAAATAGGGGCTTCATTTTATTTCCAAATGGACAAGATTTTGTACATTTGATGGGGCAACACAACATTCAGAAGTAAGATTTGGAGATTACTGGAAATGATAATTTCCAGGTTTTATTAGGTATCATATAAGCACTACTAAAAAGAAGATATATGTTTTAAGTGATGTAGAAAATTGATGTACTGTCTTCTAATTCAGGGGGCGGTAACTTCTCTCTGTCCTGAAATCAAACCTCCAGAACTAGCATGATTTTATATCAGACAATTAGGAATATTTTGTCTTCTGTGTTTTTGATAGCTTCTACTAATTGAGCAGGTTATAGGCAGAAACTTGGTCAAGGTTTTCAGATATAAACTTTTTGGAATATAGATAAATCTGGACTTAAAATATTCCATAAGATAAAAATGTACATGACTCTGCCAAATGAACAGGTACTATGTTCTATCATATTAAATGTTTTTTGTTCGCTTTTGAACTCCATTGTAATTAAATCCTCTGACATGGTGAAATGTTCAGTTTGCAGACATGACGTACACAAATTTAATTTCTGAATCAAACAAAGGAAAACTTTCTGGTCATTTTATGTGCATTTTTATTAATGTGTTCGCAAATACAGAGTTAGCCATGTAATGAGACAGGATCTCACACTGAGAGTTTGTTCCTTGACTAAATTATGCAGTTCCCCACAAAGGACACCGTTGATCACGCTGTTTGTGTGCTCCTGTCTACTTGCTGATGTCAAGGATTTATACCGGGAGGTCCCTACCAACGTTTTTTGGAACAAATATTTTGTGGGAATTTCACTGTTTTTTTGTCCCAAAGGCCATTTAGTGGTCAAACTGGAAACCAAGAATGGAATGAGTTACCTTATTAAATTTTTAAAATCTAAAGTGTTTATTGTGCCTGGTGGGTTTCAGTAGAAATGAGAGGAGCAGATCCTGATGCAGAAAGTCTCACCTGTAACAATTTTTCAAAGCACATTTATTCCGTTAGATTCTTGAGGAAACGTTACTAAGAGCAGGCCCTCATAGGACATGTTTGTCAACATCCTCTACCATGACTATTTCAAATACTTTCCATTCTCTTTAAATCTCTATTCTACTGTGTCCTCTACTCATCATCCATTTCTACGTAAGAGGAAAACAATTTCACAAACTTCTTGACACTCAGTCTGGAGAGTTTATTAGATCTGGACCATTCTTTCCTTGGAATTGTCCTTGACTCTTTCCCATCTTCCACTCAGATCTTCTCCCTCCTTTCCCTTCCAGGTTTCCTTCCTTATAGATTTCTTATTATTGTGGATCCTGATTCCCAAGTATCTCTCAAATGTCCTCCCTTTTCTTTCTTCCCCACGGTCATGAAATAAATACACTACTTGCTGGCCTCCCTATCTCTTGTCTGGCCAATTCATTCTCACCACCAGAATCAGACACTTCAATGTGATCTGAAATACTTTACACTCATGCCAATCAGATGGTGGTTAGTTTCCTGGACAAAGCCTTTTATGCTCCCTTAGAATAATGTAAAGTGTTCGTGGTGATTTACCAGGGACTGCTCACCACTCTAGCTATCTCTCATACTTCTCTTCATCTCGATTCTCGGATGAGCCAAGGGAATATTGTTTTTAAACTTTCCCTGCTAACTCCTATGCTGTAATAACTCAATTTGTCTCCACCAGTTTTCTGGAGAAAGTATGTAAATTGCACCCTTGAGGAAATGTGATTCAACAAATAACTACTGGAGAATGGATTCACTGGAGAACAAAAGCAAACATATCCATGGCTTTGAAGAAGTTAGGAGCCTACCCAAGAGTGGGAAAGGCTAAACAGGAAAGAAGCTTAGTCATTAGTAGATTTTTAAGTTAAATATTTGTAGTTTCCTTAATTCAGAGGGACTTAAGTGTTTACTAAATTATAAGAAAACATTTTCAGGCTCTAAGATAAATCATTTTTCAGTGTCCCTCCTAACATGACAGCTTCTTGCTATTAAATACAGTTCTTGCTAAGTCTGATTTCTTTTCCCTGCCATTAATAAAAAAGCTTCCATTATTGATTGCTCATGGTATCAAAAACTGCTCTGAGGAATATATGATTAAATGAGAATGTTCACTGGTATATTGACTTTGCCCAGTTTTACTTTTATCACTGACACCAATGGGCATGTTTTTCTGACCCAAAAATTAGAAGGCAGGGGCTTTCAGTGTGCCTTTGTGTACTTCCCCCACTCATAGTAGCTTTGAAGTAGAATTTTGAGTGGAGTCTTGACTGATTTTAGATGGTTCAAGCAGCACATTGATAATAATAAATTAGAATATATTGCATCTGGAAAAAGCCAATACTTTGAGCAAATTCTGATACATGATTTATAGTGCAGTGTGGTATAGCTCACAAGAGCCAATCATATACACATCTGACCAACACTGCATCCTGAATCCTCAGTTCAGTAACTTGAAATAGTCGTGATTAGAATATTTATCCTGCAGAAATTGGAAACTCTACAAATCAGTCCCATTGTCATTCTAAGAGAGCCTATTGTTAAAATGTGTCAGCACACCACCCTCATAAATACATGGACATTCTGTTCAGCACTGCTCCTCTTACTTGTTGTCCTGCTGAAGTGGGATTATAACATTTGCCCCTAACCCTTTCCACCATCCACGTGGCAGATTCAATGATGGACGCTAGGAATTCCAGAAGACTGGAGATTTTTTACAGAAAATAGTGAAGACTGCCTTAGAGGGTAAGAAGATTCTTACCTTTAAATAAAGATTCTTATCTTTATTTATCTGAAGAGCTGACAGCTGGAAGTAGTACAAGACTTGTTTTGCAGAGCTTCTGGGGACAGTACCAGAACAGGAAAGTCTTAGGAAAGCCACAGGGAGACACATTTTTTAATCTGAGTTTAGGAAGGACTTCCTCTTTGGTTATGTGAAGTCATCATAAGACAGGAACCACACACATGGGGATCAGGGAGGTCCTAGCCGATGAAAATGAGCAAACAGAGTCTGAGCCACTCTGAGAGGACATTATAAAGGGACCCTGGAAAGGTATTCTTCCTGTATTTATGCCCTGCTGCTGGTGCCTGTTATGAGTTGAATCTTCTCACGATATTACTCCACTCAGTCATCTTGGCAATTCCCAGAAGTGTTCACCTGCTAATGTGTACAATGAGGAGCAGATAGAAAAACCACTGAGAAAGAAATGTTTTGTTCAAATGCAGGAAAAAATATAAACAGAAATTGTAATGATATTTCACTATTAAATCTACTTTTAGAGAAACTAGATGTTAGCCAACTCAATACTGATTTCAGACTTTGGTATCTATTAGGATAACCTCACTTGAGCACAGTTTCACTAGAGAAAGGAGACAACCTCAGGAAGTTTCAAGTAACTTTAAAATTCTGAGTAGTGTGAGAGACTTTCAGGGGGAACACACTGTTTACTGGTGAGGACTTCAGACATTTCCTCCATATCCTATGGTAGCCAGGCAGATAGCATAACAGGAAGTCCTCAGGTATCAAGAAGGAATGGCACTTGTGGAGTAGGCTACTGTAGGTCCAGCTGAAGGCATAGGTTTAGCAGGGAATGAGGGTAAAACAGAACAACTGAATTGTTTTTTTTTTTGGGGGGGGGTTTATTTGTGTTTTTTTCTGAGCAAGGATTTCCCTATGCAGCTCAGGCTGGTCTTGAACTTGTGATCTTCCTGCCTCCAGAATATGGGATTACAGGCTTGCACCACCATGCCAGGCTTACAGTGTTTCATTTTTGTTTTACAACTTAACAATTTGGGGGGCTATGGAAATTTAGATCAAAATTAAAACTTCTGTCCACTACCTAGTATCTACATGGTACTGCATAGAAGTCAGATAGTTCTTTTTTCTCTATTTAAAGATAACTACTGAATTAGCCTATTTGATTATCCAAAAATGGTTTGTATAGTTTTTCTCCAAGATGTTTCATTTATGCCTTTGATCTTACCTAACACCTGTCCTTCCTTCCACCTCCAAATCCCTTCAATAATTGCCATTTTATTTTCATACTTCTTTTCACTGCCTGGAAAACTTCACTCCCGTTCACCAGCCTCCATTTCTTTCTGTATTTTCTCAATGAGAATAGAAATACTTAGATGGCATTAATTTTACCTACTACTCTTTTATATGGTTTAAAAATATTTTTTCCCATTAAGTTTATTGGTACATTTTAGGTATAAAATACAGTTACATTCATCATTGTGACCTTGTACTTTTACATGACGTATCTTTGTTCTTATTTTTTCCCCATTCCCCTGCCCTCCCTTCACCCCCTCCACCCTTCCTTATTTACAAAGATTTTGTTTCCATTTTTTTCCATTTCTCATATTTTTCTTTTCCCTTCATTCTTTCCCCTACTCCTCCTACTTCCCCTACTCCTTTAGACCTTTTCCTCCTATTACACAATATCAATTATACATTTTGATCCTTATTTACACTTTCAGTTTTTCACACCAGAGAAACTATTTGGTATTTACACGTGTGTGTCCTATTTATTTCACTTAAGAATATGGCCTCAATGTGCATCCACTTAGCTTAAATATCTCTAGTTTCTCATTCTTTATGGCTGAGTAGTACTCCATTTTACAAAAAAAAAAAAAAAAACACACCTTCTTTATCCAGTCTCCAGTTGATGGGCAATTGGGCTGTTTCCAAGTTTTAGCTATTACAAACTGCCACTATAAACATGGGTGAGCATATATCACTGTGGTATGATTCTTTTAATTCTTCTGGGAATGTACCCAGCACAGGAATAGCTGGGTAAAATGGGACTTCTAATCCTAATTCTTTGAGGTATCTCCATACTGATTTCCACAGTGGTTGCACCAGTCTGCACTCCCACCAACAATGGAGCAGGGTTCCTTTTTCCCCACAACCCTGCCAGCATTTGTTATTGGATGATTTCTTGATAGCAGCCATTCTTTCTGGGGTGAGGTAGAATTTCAGTGTTGTTTTCATCTGCATCTCTCGAATGACCAGTGACGTTGGATATTTTTTCATGTTTATTTGCTCCTTTTACTTCTTTGTCTGAGAAATGTCTGTTCATTTCGGATGCCCATTTTTGAATTGGGTCTTTGAATTTGGGTGGCCTGATTTTTTTCAGTTCTTTATATATTCTAGATAGTAGTCCTTTGTCTGAGGTACAGCTGCTAAAATTTTTTTCACACATTGTAGTTGTCTCTTAGCTCCGTTGGTGGTTTCTCTTGCAGCGCAGAAGCTTTTTAATAAGATGAGATTCCAGTTGTTGATTCTTTGTGCTAGTTCCTGTGCTACTGAGGTTTTGCTCATAAAGTCTTTTCCTATGCGAATGTCTTCAAGAGTTCTACCTAACTTATCTTCCAGCAAGTTTAGTATTTCTATTGTAATATTCAGTGCATAGTGATAGATATGGATCTAGTTTTAATCTTTGGCATGTTGAAATCCAGTTTTTCCAACTCCATTTATTAAATAGGCTATCTTTCTTCCAATGAGGATGGTTGGCTCCTTTGTCAAAGATGAGGTAGCTGAGTATGTCTGGAGTTATTCTTCACAAGTATTAACAGATTTACTTCTCACTAAACTGTATGAAATAGGTATTTTATTATATCCCTTCCACAGAATAGAGGATTGAGGTAAGGAGTGATTAAATAAAGTATCTAATCGATACAGTGGTATAATAGCCGAACTCCTTACCATGATTTCTCCTCTCATTTTAAAGACAATATGACCAAAAGTTGTCACATAACAATTTTAAAATGAGTCACACAAAAGCTAGTGTTTGCAGTACTCCCTCTATGGAAGTGCGCTTTGTTCTTACTTGTTTTCTTTAAGATCCAGATTCTACTTAATAACATACAGATTCATAAGCTGTGCCACAGAATCCTAGTAAAGTCAATATTATAAATGTTTTTTGGTACATACTTTACACATGTACACTCTTTAAAGAATATACTTTATTGCACTTTATGAAAGAAATGACATTTATTCATTTGTAAATCCATATTCTATTATACGTTACACTTGCCAAGAATTAAACTCACTGACCTGGTTTTTTGAGTCTATGATGGTGTTTCTTAACTTGGGGTGATTTTGCTTCTCAGAAGACTTTGGATATGTCTCATCACATGTGGTGGGGTATCAAAACAGGGATTTGGGTTATATTGGCATTCATTGGGAAGGGTTTAGGGATACTGGTAAACATCTTTTCAGCACAAAATAGTTTCAAATGATAGAGAAATATCTGTCCCAAAACATAATAATTGAGAAACTCAGGCCTGAAATATACCATACCTTTAAAATTATTCTGTTGAGGGCAACTTAGGTACCTCTTCAATACTGCTACAAAAGCTATCTAAAAGTGTGGTGGTGCATGCCTATAATTCTAACAATCAGGAAGGGGAGTCTGAAGCAAGAGAATCGCATTTTTGTTCAGAGTTGGCCAGGAAAACTCAGTGAGACCCCTTCTCAAAAAAAAAAAAAAGAAAGAAAAACATATATATATATATATGTATCTGCATGTAAATATGACAGCATCTATCTATTATTTATTAAGTAGACTCAATATACACACATACATAATATATATATATAATGTTCCATTTTATTTTGTGATTTGCAAAGGACTTAGACCTACAATCTAGTCCTAAAAGCAGTATTTTCTTGAAGGTAAATAATTATAATTGAAGACCTTTTTAGTGCTATATTATTCACAGTTCATTTTTCTCAAGAAATGGATATCAAGTATCAACCATATATATCAGGCAGTATTCTAGGTGAATAAGTAATTTAGGAATAGTTTATGCTTAAGATTTGGATTCATAGTAGGATTATTTTAATTAATGCTTATTGAAAAGTTATGGGCTTTGTATTTTCTATAGTTTATGTTGTTTTATACATTATAAAAGCAAACAATAGTTTATTTATGAAGAAATTAGGCAAAATCTTTTGTACATTATAGGAAAAAAGAGAAAAGCAGAAAAAATGATGGAATTATTCATTTTTTACACAATTATTTGAAATCAGTGGTCAGTAGTATCACAGGCACAAAGAGAATCCAGGAACTGCTTCAATAATAGCATTGAATACCCTCCTCATGGTTCTTTTATGAAGGAACCATGATATTAAAAATGATATCTTCCTCATATTTCCCAAAAGTAACTTTTTTGGGGGGGGGGGTACCAGGGATCGAACTCGGGTCCTTGAGCTTGCACAGGAGGCGGTGAAACCACTGAGTTAAATCCCTGGCCCCAAAGGTAATTATTTTTAATAGAAATGACACACAGGCACAATTGTAAGACATTTACTTAATTTTAAAAATGTGACAATATGGCCAGGGATTTAGCTCAGTGGTGCCACTAACCTGCCTCGCAAGTGCAAGACCCCGAGTTCAATGCCCAGTAACAAAAAAAAAAAAAGTGGCAACATATTATGTGACAAAGTTGTAACATCTTTCACATTCAAACAAACAGACAAAAAACGAAACAAAACCCAAACCTTCCCCTGGATTCCTATATCCTTTCTCATACATCACATTTTTCTATCAGTTTTTCTTAGTCTAGCCAGGCATTTGTCATCAAAATTGTATTTTGGCATTTTTCTTCAAGATCACCAGTGACATAATATTGTCAAATCAGTTTTCAATTCTTTTTAGTTTTCACCCTGAGCTATCATTGGTCTATTACACCAACAACCAATCCTTTTTTTCTTGTAACACTTTCTTCATTTTATGTCACATCTCACGGTTTTCTTTTTACTTCAAGCAATTCTCCATCTTTGTCTCCTATGTTGGATCCTCCTCATCTATTCAAACTCAGATTGGGTTTCCTCAGGCTGTAGTTGCTGGAACCCCTCTCTTTTCTAACTACTATGGCTTCTTGTGCGGACTCATCAATGCTCATGTTATTAACACCATGTATGTAACGATAGCTTCCAGTCTCATACCTGCATTCTTGATCTCTCCCCTGAATTTCAGGGTAATATGTTACCTGCTTGACATCTTCATTTGGTTATTAGAGAGTGTATCAAATTTATCACAATAAAAATCAACTATTGAATTAGCCACTTCTAAACTTTTTACAATTCCATTATCCCAGTACAAAGCACCAATATTCACCCAGCTTCCTAAAAATGTCAATACTTTCATGACTAGTTCATTCTGCATTATAAGACTTCCTAATGAATGAAAAATGCTCATTGAGGAAATTTATTTCCTCTTGATAAACAGAGAAGGCAAAACAACAACCTGAACAAATCCAGGTCCTCAGAGAAGAGCTTAACTTTGTCCTGAAGATCACTACTGAGGTTATCACACATGTTCTTGGAGTCTAAATGAAATGATGTTGGGAAAAAAGTTATTTAATCTCAGGTGTAGGATTACATAGTCAGGGTGTGTGTTTGCACAGAAAAAATCTTCACTGTGACAAATAGTGGAGCGTGGACCTTTAAGAAGCTCATACTTGGATGAACTTGTACAAACCCTGGAAGCATTAGTAAGAGAAGGTCCAGCCTCCTCGGTTAATCCAATTTAGGGGCAAGTGGGGGCCACTGTGTGATTTGGGGAGGTTATCACCATTGAAGAAGATCATAGAGGTGTGACCAAATGACAGACATGCAAACGGGGATGGAGAAAGTATTTCTCCTTGATTCTAGTGTTCTTTCAGCCACCACTGGCAAGATTATCCACTATGAGTAGGCATGGGAACCAGGAAAAGAAAGTGTCCATTCACTAGAGTGCAGCAGATTATTCACTGGCTTTTGTCTGTGGTGAATGTGTCCGGAAAGGGAAAGAGGGAGATTCTGCTGCGGGATTTCTCATCTCCATGGTGGTAGGTGCTGACAGCTTCAGAGAGTGCTCTGAACGGGCAACGAGAAAAGAACCCTGAGATGCCTACATTTCCGTGCTCCTACAGGATGAAGAGGACACTAGGTTTGGATTTGAACGTCCTTAGCTGTAAGGAAGGTAAGACTGTGTAGTGGATTACAATGTGATCCAAACCTCTCACTGTTCCTCTGCTCTCTCCATCTCAATCTCTGTGTGTGCGTGCTGCTAATAGGCACCTTCGTGATGCCCCCACTGGCTCAGTAGTCATGCTCGCTCGCTCTTTCTTTCTTTCTTTCTTTCTTTCTTTCTTTCTTTCTTTCTTTCTTTCTTTCTTCCTTTCTTTTTTTTTCTTCCTTCCTTCCTTCCTTCCTTCCTTCCTTCCTTCCTTCCTTCCTTCCTTTCTTTCTTTCTTTATTGGTACTGGGGATTGAATTTGGGTCCTTGCGCTTGCGCAGCAGGCGGCGAAACCACTGAACTAAATCCCCGGCCCAAATGCTTTATTTACTGTGGTTTGGTCTTTGGCTAGGAGAGGTCTTTCTTTCTCTCAGTTCATCTCTGAGGAGTGCTGAACCAAACAAATTAAGAATGAGAGTGGCATTTATAGATCCATTAAGGGAGGTAACATTCAGAGAAAGACACTAAGAGGATGATGCGTTAGGCAGCTGAACATCACTTGTTGATGTGGGACAGTGTGGAAGAGGTGAATCTTTAATTTCCTGTGGCAACAGTCATTTATAAAACCACCTCGTTGAATGTCTTTGTCACTTTTCCACTGTGGAGATGTGACAACAAAAAGGCACTAAGAATTTGAAACTCTATAAGGAAATATGCTGCTATCAATTTGGAATTAATTACATCCTCACAAATAAAAGTACAGAGAGAAACACTATTAAAACAGCCTATAAAAACAGCAGTTGAAAGGTAACTTTAATAAGTCACAAGCTCCTTGACCATAGATGTCTCATTAGGTATAAAATCACTGGGCTTTCTAATTTTTAATGTTTTCTTTTTACTCATTCTTTTCTTTCCAATTTGTAATCTTGACTGTTACTATGGAGTAAATAACACCTGCCATACCCCATGCCTGCTGGTTTCCACTTCACTAGAAGAAATGATACAGATGGAACGAAAGACTGCAGCCTGTTTACATGGAAATTCTAAGATTATAATAGAAGCATGACCAAGGATTTAACCATAAATGTTATTTTATGAAAAATAGTAGCCTTTTCCTTTTTAAAGCCTCAGAATAGTTCTGAAAAATCAGAGGACAAGAGGGCTAATATTCCCAAAGTTCTCAAAAATTTACAATGCAGCAGGTAGAGCCCAAATTGCCTGATTTTCAGCAAGGTGACCTTCCCAAGTTAAGTAGCTTCTCCGTCTCCTTTACAACAGCTTTGGCTAGTACCAATCTCATAGAGATTATTTAATGTCTTTTAATATGGTACCTGGCACATGGGGAGTATAAGCTAAGTAGAGACACTGTTTATTAGCCCTGTTTTAGAGAGGAGGAAATTCTGATAGAGGAAGTGAAAGTGGCTTAATAGCTAAACCCAGAGTGACATCCCTAATTGCTAAATTCTAAGGAATACATGTTTTGTGCTCAGGTTTAGGAAAATGCAAGCCAATTGCAATTTTTAATGAGGAAAGTAGAATAAAGTTGCAATATCAAAGTTATAGTTCTGGTGACTTATATCATCCCTGATCTGTTGTTGACATGGTTTTCTGACCAAGAATGCTCTTAACTATTAGCTTTTAGACATCGGCATCACAACCTTGCTCCCACCCTCCAGATGAACTCAACCTCTGCGGATCAGTGAGGTGGCTGAGGTCGGAGGTAGAATGTTGGGATGGGCTGACATGAGGGTAATGAGGGTCAGGAAGATCTGGGGCCAGGGACATTCTACTATGCTTACATGGTAGAATAAAGACAAAACAGTTCACATTTTGATCTTTTAAGTACAGCTACATCAAAATGTGCTTTTGAGTGGCTTTGCCCAGTGGCCTCATCTGTACTGTCACCATGGTTGCTTATACCAGTCAAAGTAGAAATTACTGCATGAGTAGTTAAGGTCCAGGCAAAAACTATGCACATGGAAGGGACATTGGTTATTTTATGATGCTACCTGATTTAACTCTCATACTGACCCTTTTTGAAGGGATAGGGAACAAAGGAGCAAAATAACTAAGTCTGAGCTCACGTCGGTAAATGGCAGAGATGAGATTCACACAGAAATCAGTCTGACTTCAAGAATCAACTCTAACTGATTAAGCAAAAAGCATTATTTGGTTTGAGTAAAAATAAATAACATATCTGGGGTGGGAAGTTGTGATAAGAACATGCTAAGGTGGTTAGAAGATGTGGACCATTGGAACATGAATTCAAGTAGCCTTTAAGAGGCGCACCTCCAAAATCACACTGGGTGGAGACACTGTGGAACCCAAGAGTCACTGAGGCAGAACCATCCGCTGCCCTTGCAAGCTCCCCAGTGTCTTTATCCTGACTTTTCCTTAATGGACACTCAAAAAATGTATATCCAGTCTGAGATGTTTTTCCTTGTTTGTTTTTAAGTTTGACCTATACTTGGGATTATAAAATGATTATGGAAAACTAGTCAACCAAAATAAAGAGAGTGGAATGAGCAAAGGTACATGTAGCACTGAAACACGACGGGGAAGAATCTGTCCCAATGGCATGACAAATACTACTGATCATTTTTTTTAAAATTAAAAGATTCTAGTATTTTGTCTTTAAAGAGAAGATGAAATCTTTCTGATACTGTTTATTTCGAATTCTTTCAGACAGATTTTTATCATTGTCAGTCACATAACATTGGAGTAAATGCTATCTACAAGTTAGATAATGATAAATGGCATAAAATAAAATCTTTTAACATCTTAATGTTAAAAGGAAATTTCAGAGTTACCTGGTTTAATCCCCTAACAAGTTCAGGAAACACATTCATAAATTCCTAAAACTGATTTTCCCATTCTGGGTAAATAAAGCTAGTCTTCAATAGATTGTTTCCAGTTTTAGAGATACTAATGGTAAAAATATTTTTCAGTATTCCCTCAAATTCTCTAAGCAAATCCTAGCCCACCCCCTGTGGCATGATAGAGTAGGGCCCTATCTATTGAATGAAAATATAGTGTTGTACATCTACATGAAAAAGTATAAGGGACCGGGAGCTGAGTCATGTCCTAATTATCTCGGGTCATGTAGATCACACAATATAGGGAACACAGCTGGCCCTCAATAAAAGTTTTGAATGCACAAGTATATCTCTTTTAGTTTCTTTTTACATTCTACTTTCTGTTATTCCTTACCTTGTTTTTTCAACATTACAATGAATTCTTTCAAAAAATAAAATACCCAGAATCCAGCCTTACCCTGAAGATATGAAATATCTCCAATTAAACAAACTTTTATTACTTTCACTGGGAATTCTGTGGGGATGAAAACCTATTTTTGTTGAGTCTTTGCCTTGATTTTCTGGGAAAGATGTTTTCTTCACCTCATTTGCCACTGTTCCTGTCTCATTGTTTGTCTTTGCTAGGCTTCTGGGCTAAACATGGGATCAGCTTTTAGTGGAATCAGTTCCTCAAATTTCTCGGCTTGTAACTTCTCAAAACCTTAGAACTGAGGACATTTGATCTCACATACAGTTCCTTCCCTGGGTTCTGATATAGGTCAGTGCTTAGAACTCCTCAGTAAGTGGCTTTAATGAACAACTCAGGGCCTGACCAGCATTTATTGCAGTTAATCTCAGTCCCAGGGACTAGATTTCTCCCCACTTTTTTTTTCCTGAGCTCACATCCCAAGACTCATCTTCATTCTGTCTTTACTTTCAACAGATTTTTCACTCATGAAGGTTTAAAACTTTAGTGATTGAAAAATTCTTTTCAGGGTCTCTTTCTCCCAATATTTATTACCTGAGTAACCTTGAAGCAGTCCATCGATCTAGTTAGAGAACAATTCTTTGTTTTTAAAATGCGGATAATATTGATATTTGGTCCTCAGGCTTAGTGGGAGAGTTAAACAAACTCCTAGATATTAAGAGCATGGAACTTAAAAATGGCTTCTTCTCTGGCTAGGGATTGTGGCTGGCCATCATACACTCATAATCTGGGGATCCTTAACCCCAGCTGAATTCATCCCAGGGGCTTGGTCATTTTTGCCAAATTTCTTTGATGTGTTAATGTATGCCTGCCTGATTATCTCCATATTACCAGTACTCACATCTCTGTAATTGCCAACTCTGTATGATCTCTTCCTTCTATTCCTCTTATCCCTTTTCTGTTGAGTATACAAATCTCTGCTACTCTTTTCTCTACATATTAGCCTCCAACTGCTCCTTGGCATTATGGGCCTTTTACAATCATAGTTGGATCTTCCCCAGGTCTGGCAAATATATCACTCCAGTGGGCCATCCTTAATTTTTGGCTTTACAATTTGTTAGTGTGACTGTCATGTGACCTATTAATCTACATGCCACAGATTTGATACTTAGGCAGGCATGACTATCTTCTTTCTTTTTTTTTTTTTTTGCTGTTTTCAAATTGAGTTTATTGGTACATTTTAGATATACATAATGATCATGCTCATCTGAGGGAACTTGTACCTGCACATGATATATCTTGATTCTTTTTTTCCCCATTCTCCTGCCTTCCTTTCAACCCCTCTTCCTTTCCTCATTTACAAAAGCTATGTTTACATTTTTTCCTTCTTTACTCATTTTTTCTTTTCCCTTCCTTCCTTTTGCCCTCCCCCTTCCTAATTCCCCTTTCCATTTGAAAATCCTCTTCCTATTGCACAATATTGATTATACATTTTGGTCCTTATTTACACTTTCAGTTTCTCACACCAGAGAAACAATGCAATATTTATACATGTGTGTCCAATTTATTTCATTTAAGAGTATGGTCTCAAGATGCATCCATTTACCTTAGAAGTGTATCCTTCTTTATGGCTGAGTAGTGCTCTATTGTATAAAAACTACATTTTCTTTATCCACTCATCACTTGATGGGCATTTGGGCTGTTTCCAACTGTGCTGCTATAAACATGGGTGTACTTATATCACTCTGGTATGATACTTTTAATTCTTTCAGGAAGATACCAAGAAGGGGGATAGCTGGGTTGAATGGAACCTCTAGTTCTTTGAGGAATCTCCACACTGATTTCCTCAGTGGTTGCAGCAGTCTGCACTCCCACCAACAGTAGAGAAGGGGTTCTTTTACCCCACAGTCCCTCCAGCATTTGTAATTGGCTGATTTCTTATAGTCATTCTTTGTAGAGTGAGATGGAATCTCAGCATTGTTCACATTTGCATCTCTCAAATGACCAGTGATGTTCAGCACCTTTTCATATATTTATTTGCATCTTTACTTCTTCCTTTTAGAAGTATCTGTTCATTTCAGATGCCCATTTTTGAATTTTGCCTTTAAATTTGGGGGGTCTGATTTTTTGAGTTCTTTATATATTCTAAAGATTAGTCTTTCATCTGAGTAACAGCTGGCAAAAATTATTTCCCATTCTTTGGGTTGTCTTTTCACTCTGTTGGTGGTTTCTTTTCCTCTGCAAACAATCAGATGAGATTCCAGTTATTGATTCTTTGTAATATTTCCTGTGCAACTGCAGTTTTGTTCATAAGATCTTTGCCTACACTTATGTCTTCAAGCGGATTTAGGGTTTCCGTTTTAATATTTAGATCTTTGATCCATTTTGATTTTATTTTAGTGCATGGTGAGAAATATGGGTCTAGTTTTAGTTTTTGGCATGTGGAAATCCAGTTTTCCCAGCACCATTTATTAAAGAGGTTATCTTTCTTCCAGAGAGCGTATTTGGCCCTTTTGTCAAGATAAAGTGGCTGAGTGTGTTGGGAGTTGTTTCTGCATCTTCTAGTCTATTCCATTGATCCTTGGGTCTGTTCTTTTGCTGTTGTTTGTTTGTTTGTTTATTTTTGCCAGCACCATGCTGTTTTTATCACAGTAGCTTTGCAGCATAATTTCAAATCAGAGGTTGTGATGCCTGCTGCTTTGCCTTGGTTTCCCAAAATTGTTTCTGCTATTTTAAGTCTCTTCTGGTTCTAATAAATTTTAGAAATATTTTCTCTAACTCTTTGAGGTATGTTATTGGTATTTTGATTGGAATTACATTAAATCTGTGTAACAATTTTGGGAGTGTGGCCATTTTCACTATGTTGGTTCATGTAAAAATTCTTTACATGGAAAATTACAGTACTCAGAAAAAGGAGATTGAAGAGGATATCAGAAAATGGAAAGACTATATTCTTTCTAAATAAATATTCTCAGGTCTCAGAAGATATTCTCTGGTCCCTTGACCTACCAGCAAGGTACCATGAGAACTGTCTTTCACAACCAGCTTTTTGTTCAGCAACATCAATGATCTTCAAGGCTAGGAGACCTAGAATGCTGGGTGTCTTCCACTCAATGCTAGAAGACACACCTTGCCAAAGAAAATACACTATTTCTACCTGAAAAATTCTGGGCTCCAGTGATACCAGTGGGAATAGATGCTTTACCTTTGTAGAACTCCTTTGGAATTGAAGATGGAAATGTGCCTCTTTAGGTTGCAAACAAATCTTAGGTTTTATTTATTTCTTTTTAATTGACAAGTAAAAATACACATATGAATCATGTGTAATGAATTATTTTGCAATGTGGATGCATTATAGAATGGCATTACCTCATATACCATTAATATCTTTATAGTGAGAACACTTAAAATCTATTTTCTTAGCAATTTTCAAGACTATAACAGTTAGCTAAAGTAACTATGTTGTGCAATCTATCTCTTGAACTTATTTCTCCTATATGACACAAATCTTACACAGTTTGAACAGCAACAACTTGGGTATTCTTTCATCTGTGATTTTATCCACTAAACAGACCTCTGTGCTCACAGTTTTGGTGTGAATTTTCTTTTTATTTTATTGATGCTGAGCTGACCCTGACATAATGCCCTTTTGTGAGGTTCTTTATTCTCCATCCTCATCCTTCCCAGAACCGATAATCAATGTTAGAATAATTGAAGGCAAGTTCTGGTCAAAGTTTAAAACTGTCCTTGGGAAGAGCAAGCTTCTTTTCTTTGTTCCTCAGCAAAAATAACCTTGAACTATTCACAAACAACCTAGAGCTTGCCTGGAGGAGAGATTTGAATGTCTTCACCTAACTAACCATGAACAAGACCTACACACCTGCACCTGTATGCACACACACCACACACCCTCTTTTCTATGATTAGAGTTAATTCTTGCCTAACATTAAAGCTTCTGACTGCAGAAGGAATTCACGCCAAGATGCTTCTGTGTACTTTGGATCTATGCAGGAGGAAGCTTTATCCTTGCTGCTTTCCTCAGGATGCTCTGTGACATGGATTTGTTTATCTTCATGTTAGAACGTTTTGGCTTAATCCCAAAGGGCATCTAGAGACTAGAAGCCTTTCCTCTAGTTTGTCTACTGTCTGTGTAATCTCACAACTGAAAATATTCTTCTCCTGAAAAGGCATCACACAATCAGCTCTCATAGAAAGCATGCCTCCCAGGTCTGGGCTTCATTTGGTCTCTTCTTTGCTACTACTTTGGATTCATAATGGTTTTGTCTGGTTGGGATTTGCTGGTCATCTTCTTGTGCTTCTGTACAGTGACGTATATACATCAAGAGTTGAAATTTGAAGTAGACAAACACCCTCACTGGAGGAAAGATAGCCTCTTTAATAAATGGTGCTGGAAAACTTGGGTTTCAACTTGCCAAAGATTGAAACTAGACATGTATCTCTTGCCATGCACTAAACTAAAATTGAAATGAATTAAAGATCTAAATGTTAAAATGGAAATGCTGAACCGGCTGAAACAGAGGTTAGGTAGAACTCTTGAAGACATCGGTGTAGGAAAAGGGTTTATGAACAAAACCTCAGTTGCCTGTGAACTAGCACAAGCAATCAACCAGTGGGATCTCTTCTTATTAAAAGGTTTCTGCACAGCAAGAGAAACCACCAGCAGTGTGAAGAGACAACTCACAATGTGGGAAAAAATCGTCACCTGCTCTTCCTCAGAAAAAGGCCTACTATCTCAAACCTATAAAGAACTTAAAAATAAAAAGATCAGACCTCCCACATTTAAAGACCCAATCCAAAAATGGGCATCTGAAATGAACGTACCTTTCTCAGACAAAGAAGTAGAAATAGCAAATAAATATATGAAAAAATGTTCAACATCACTGGTCATTTGAGAGATGCAAATGAAAACAATGCTGAGATTTCACCTCACTCCAGAAAGAATGGCTGCTATCATTGCTATCATGAAATCAACCAATAACAAATGCTGGTGGGGTTGTGGGGAGAGAGGAACCCTCCTTCACTGCTGGTGGGAGTGTAGACTGGTGAAACCACTGTGGAAATCAGTATGGAGATACCCCAAAGAACTAGGACTGGAAGTCTCATTTGACCCAGCTATTCCCCTGCTGGGTATCTTCCCCAAAGAATTAGGAGAATCATACCACAGTGATATATGTGCCCCCATGTTCATAGCAGCGCAATTTGTAATAGTTAAAACATGGAAGTGGCCCAGATGCCCATCAACTGGAGACTAGATAAAGAAAATGTGTGTGTGTTTTTTTTATAAGATGGAGTACTTTTCAGCCATAAAGAATGAGAATTTAGAGACATTTATAGCTAAATGGATGCACATTGAGGCAATACTCTTAAGTGAAAGAAATAGGACACACATGTGTAAATACTGAATAATTTCTCTAGTGTGAGAAACTGAAAGTGAAAATAAGGACTAAAAGGTATAATGGATAGTGTGAAATGGGAAGAAAAGGAGCAAAGGGGAAGGGGAAGTTGGAGGGGTAGGGAAAAGGAAAGAAGGGAATGGAATTAATATCAGAAAATGGAAAAATGTAAACAAAGTTTTTGTAAATAGGGAGGGATGGAGGGGTTGAAGGGAGGGCAGGGGAAGGGGGAAAAAAAAAGAACCAAGAGAGATTATGTGGTGGTGCAAATTTCCAATGATGAATGTCATTGTATTGTATACCTAAAATGGACCAATGATTAAAATGAATAATTGATAATGTGAAATAGGAAGAAAAGGTCCAAAGGGGTAGGGGAAGTGGGAGGGGTAGGGGAAAGGAAAGAAGGGAAAGGAAAAATGATGAGAAATGGGAAAAATGGAAACAAAGGTCTTTGCAAATAGGGAAGGGTGGTGGTGGTGGTGAAGAGAGGGCAGGGAATGGGAAAAAATAAGAACCAAGATACATCATGTAAAAGTACAAGTTCCCAATGAGAAATGTAAACATATTGTATACCTAAAGTGTACCAATAAATAATTTAAGGGGAAAAAATTTGAAGTAGAGTGGGGCAGACATATCTTAGGAAAGCTTTAGCATCACCTCTGAGGCTAAAATACCTCCCTATAGCCTAGTGTCTGCAAGGAGGAATAGCATATAACCTTCAATGTAGAAACCTGGCTCTAGCTTTATACACACATAAAAAAATGCACATCTATGGGTATGGCATTAACCCTCATGTACCACTTATAACTTAGTTGTAGTGACTTGGATTGCAATCCTAGCTCTTTAGACAACTCTCTGGCATGTAGTAAACTCCTTAATTTCTCCAAAATTTAGCTTATTAATTTCTAGACCATAAAAGACACAATACAACTTGGTTTTTAGGATTGCTGTTAGTATGCTAACAATATTTGACACTAAGCCCCTCAAAGAAGAGATCCGGCAGTTTTGGGGGGTCATTGTCATGAAAGGCAAAAGCTGAAAGCACCCAGAGAAATCTTGATTGCTTCACCAGTTGCTTATGGGTTGCCCTTCAAGGCTGTGGTGCCACACCGGTTACTTCCCTATAGGTGCTGATTCCCTGGCCAGTGATACTTAGAGTTGAGATTTTGAGATAGTGATGTTCTTACGAACTCAGAGTAAAATATCCTTGGAGCAAAGGGTGAGGGTAAAATGCCGAAATGTCACCAGGGTTGTGGTTCCCAGTGTGTCATTTCCATACAAGAGCATTCTTTGATTCAAATGAGAACAGAGGTCACAAAGAGCCCTGTTCAGGGAAAAAGGTGGTGCCCGGCATACCATGCCGATGGGGCTGCAATGCTGAGCTCACCCTGGGCTCCAGAACTCAAGAACCTAGGAGAAGCTTTGAGGGGCTGAGGGGTGATGGGATAGGCCTTGGACTCCAGTGGTTTTTATGAGATTTTAGTAGCATTTAGCCAAATGTGAATGACTAACAGGACAGATATTTCCTTAGCCTATTATGTCTACTCTCTTAAAAGTTTGTGGATATGGGAGCTGGCATGGGAACACTCACAACTTGTTGACAATCTGTCTTTGATGATTGATTGTTAACTTTGTTCAATGAGGGCATCTAGTTTGTCCTTTGTATAAGCAAGTTATATGAGATTTGGGAATTCAAATGCCAATAAAGTTTATACTTCTCAGCTAAAGAGCCAATGTTTTTTTCTCTGGTCCTAAGCTCTAGGAAGGGTAAAAAAGAATTTTCATTCATAGCATAATCTTGCCATTGATATTTTAACATTCTACAGTACTCCCAAAACTCATCAATTGAATGAATTTTTCATAAAAGATATCTATCACCCGAGATGGCATTTTGATTACATTGAAGCAAAAGGTAATTTTATTACCAAGGAAAACATTTATCTCGGCTGCTGGATAAATTAGCTCCAGGAATTAAAGTTCAAACTCCTAAACTACCTTTTGCTCAACTACCCAGAATGTTTCCCTTGATTACATTTTTCTCATCTGATAGCTTGAATTCAAGAAATAGAAAATCATTTTGAATAAGCTGCAATGTATATAAATGAGGTGCTCTTTCAAGAGGCTATGATTTATTCTAAGTTAACTGGAACTCGATTTATCACTACTTTCTTTTTATGCCTTATCTATGACCCCAACTTCTTTCATTAGCCTAGAAAATAAGAATTATCCACAAAAGTAAAGTGCTAGGAAGTACTGCTATTTAGATTCTGGCAAAGTTTTTTTTAACCCAACCATCTTTCCTTTGGATTCAGTAGCATCATCTTCTCCTTGATAACTATTCTACCAGAGAAGTCACCCTTCCCAAGGGGCTGTCTTGGGAGACTATCTGTGGTGGACTTGGCAAGATTGAGCTTCTTAAAGGCAGTAATAGCCGCCATAGTTCTTAGACATGGTCCCTCAGATATAGTTAAATATTGATCGAATTAAGGAATACACAAAAGTGCTTTCTATGATCCTTTATAGGCACTGGTATATTTGACTAAATAATACAGAGACCCTTACAAATATGGTGTAAACATTTCATTGGGAGGTTAAGGAAAAAGTGCTCCCATCTCCCCAGACCCATCCCCCTTGATCATCAAATGAATATTTCACTCTGACAAATGCTGGGACATATCATTTCCCTTTATAAGGAAGTTTTCACTGACTTGGGTTACCAGTGTTTGTAAAAACATTCATGGATAATGAAATTCAAATCATCCAAATCAGGAATGAATGATTTATTTTTTTTCTGCACCACCATACTGGAAACAAAAGTCTAAGTGGAGGAGAAAGAATAGAAAATTAGATGCATGGAAATCCAAGAGTCTATCAAATACACTCTCACCTATCAACTACTGAAATCTTCTAGTATCTATAGCAAGTGGCAATGCTTTCCCACTAAGGGGCCTCAAGAAGGGACCCACTGATAAAAAGCTAATCTTGTGTGATAGGCAACAGCAGTTTAATGTACTGTTTTAAGAAGCCATCCATCTGGATTTTCCTAAGAGGATCTTTTGTCTTTTACTTTAAGGCCTTCTCAATTTTATCTGTATTCACAGGGGGAAAGGGAATTGAGCCAACAACCAATAACATTTGCTTTATTTTCCTCCCCAATAAAGATGCCTCAAGTTTTCATTTTGACAGCTTAAAACAGAAACACAATCATTTAAAGGTCAAAGAAGTTGTAGACACTATCCAGGGAGTTCCTAGTCTACGAGCAAATCACATCTGTGAGTTCAATGATTCCCGGCAGATAGAGTAGACTAATAAATAGACTCTCTAGAAACTGCCAAAAAGGACAGTTTTCAAGCAGTTCTCACAAATAGGAAAATAGCAGCAGAGATAGGATTTGGATTTCTGTTGGAATACCATAAATACCAAACTTCGAGAAGGTTAAAGGTCATGGCACATATGCTTTCCATAAATTACATGTGTTTTTAGAATGAACAGTCAGAATCAAATAAAGCTGCTCTCAAACAAGACTACGTGGGGACTATTACAGGTCACTCATAGTTGACATGACATTTAGAACCATTGCAAAGAATGTGGTTGTCACTGCTGTAAGTAGAGAAGTGGCTGATGAGACCCCCATGATGCCTTCTCAGTGATACATGTAGCACTTCAGGGCAGCTCTCATGTCTTCCTGGAGGTTATGAAGGTCGAGGCAATGAGATGTTAAAGTAAATTCTTAAAAATGGCTGGGGAATAGCCAGCTTACAATTCATGATAGGAAAAACAACCACGGCAGTTAACTCTGTCTTCATATGGATCTGTATTTGAAGGATGGCATTGATCTGAATATGGTGATTCCATATTCTGTCATTACTTGGTTCCATTGTGAATGTGATCATAGGGACAAGCCATATTATGATTAAGTACTTACCAAATACTACATCCTGGGAGAGGAGGTTTGGGATCATTGCTTTGTTTTATTCCTACAAGTGATCTGCAGTCCAGTGATCTGCACTTCCAGCAGAGCAAACATTAAGCTCCAGAGGGGTTGGTTAACTTGAGCAAAAATGCACAGTCCTATTACTGATTGAGCAAGCACATGAACTCAAACTCATGTCTGCCAGAATCTACTTTCAATTCTTAACGATTTTAAATCAGTAGATCTCAGTCTGGAGTTTGCTTGAGAATCCACTGGTGCTATCAAATTAGAAGGACTGAGACAGGGTCCCAAGGTTCTGCAAGGGTCAGTCAGCCCACCGGGATTTGAAAGCAAGTTGTTAGAAGACTACATTTTTGAGAACACTGCCATGCTATATGGCTTATGGGGCCTTTATCTGGGACGGTAGAGTTCGTGAATATGTATTTATTAAGAACTGCAGCCAGGCATGGGGGCACTAAAATCCTAGCACCCTGGGAGGCTGAGGCAGGAGGAGTGCAAGGTCAAACCCAGCCTGGCAACTTGGTGATTTAATGAGATCCTGTCTCAAAGAAAAATATAAAAATGGCCTGGAGATGTAATACAGTGTGATGAGCCTGGGTTCAATGCCCCGTACCATACACACACACACACACACACACACACACACACACACCATGCATACACACACATACACACTCACAAGCACACACAAAGAATTGGTTAGGGTCAGCTATTTAAGCAAATTTACCTCCTAAATCCATGATTGCCTTCCTCTGAATTCATACATTTAAAGGGCCATTTCTTTGAGTTTAAAATCTGTCGACACATACTTTAAATATATACTGATCCATAACAGCATAATTCTTAAAATTTCCTATCCAAAGTTAATATGAAACATATTAATACAAAAGAAAGGTTCCTAAACCAGACCTTGCTGCACCAATCCCCAAATCAAAGGTATTAGCAACTCAGTGTGGTCTGGAATGGGCAAGGGGTAAGGGGACACTGAATCTGGGCCTCCTCTCTGATGCCTGGTGGTTCTAATGCGGAGTTATGCAGCCCTGACATGTTACCAGCTGCTTTCATGATTTCTCCAATTGGTCTCCAGTGGCCAAGTCTGATTCGACTCTTTTGTTCCCCCCCAACTCCTTGTTTTAAATGAGATCTGGTTTTACTTAAGACAAATTAAATGTCACTGTATTTGTTTCTCTGAATTGTTCCAACAAAAATTACAGCATCAATGTCTGACTTTAATGTCTGTAAGACTGTCTGCCTCTTTAGGCTATTTATAGCTGCCTTTTAAAAGGTCTAATAAATGCTTTTAGATTGCTATTGGTTTGTTTTCTCTTCACAGAGCCCGAGAATTGGTACACTTCAAAGTAGAAACTAAAAATACCTGTTTTCTTTTTTTTTTTTTTGCAAAACACATGTGTACCTATTATGAAATTCTAGAAATATAAATATGTAAATAGAGGGAAAAGAAGAAAAAAATTAATCATGCCAAACCAAGAAGGTCACAGCTAATATTTTATTGTCTTTCACTGTGTCTTTGCCCCTGTTTAAATGTTTAAATTTTAAAAATCATATTATGCTCAAGCTGTTTTGTAATTCTGTTTTTATTTGCGTTAAACAATCGGTTTTAAACTTTCTTTCCATAATTATTCCACTCCATCACTTTTGATGGTCACAGAGTACTTATAAAATTGTAGCACTAACTATAAATGAATTGCACATGTATTAGGTGGTTAGCTTATAGCCAAATTTTGCCACTACAAGTAGACCTCCAATGTAATCAAGCCAAACCTTTGTGCTCACTCATGGTAGTTTCTTTAGAATGAATTTTTACATGTGGAATTGCTGGATTAAAAATGTATGCCAAATTCACAGAATATTATCACACACAGCTAACTGAGCTTTAGAAATACTTCAAATTAAATATATAGATAGATGTGTTTGGAAATATCTTTAAGAAGACAATTTAATAATATGCATTAGAACTAGAGGAGCCACTTTGGTAATAATTCAGTTATAGATTTTAAAATTTTAATTATGCACTTTTTAATTCTGGGCACAAAGTTTTTACAACTAGAGATTATCCAGAGAATTGTGCAGCCTAGTTGGATGAAGTTGTTACTCCTAAGAAAGCTTACATCACAGAAAGAATGGCTGCTATCAATAAATCAACCAATAACAAATGCTGGTGGGGGTGTGGGGAGAAAGGAACCCTTCTCCATTGTTGGTGGGAGTGCAGACTGGTGCATCCACTGTGGAAATCAGGATGGAAATACCTCAAAGAACTAGGACTAGAGGTCCCATTCCACCCAGCTACCACCCTGCTGAGTATTTTCCCCAAAGAATTAAAAGAATCATACCACAGCAATATATGTGCACCCATGTTTATAACGGCACAGTTTGTAATAGCTAAAGCTTGGAAACAGCCCAAGTGCCCATCAACTGGAAACTGGATAAAGAAGATGTGGTTTTTTAATAAAATGGAGTACTACTCAGCCATAAAGAACGAGAAACTAGAGACCTTTATAGCTAAATGGATGCATATTGAGGCCATACTGTTAAGTGAAATAAATAGGACACACATGTGTAAATACCGAATAGTTTCTCTGGTGTGAGAAACTGAAAGTGTAAATAAGACTTAAAATGATTAAAATGAATAATTGATAATTTGAAATAGGAAGAAAAGGTCCAAAGGTGTAGGGGTGGTGGGAGGGGAAGGGGAAAGGAAAGAAGGGAAAGGAAAAATTATGAGAAAAGAAAAAAATAGAAATGAAATCTATGTAAATAGGGAAGGATGGAGGGGGTGAAGGGCACACAAGTAATGGGGAAAAAAAAGAAGAATGGAGATATATCATGTGCAGGTACAAGCACCCAATGATAAATGTAAATGTATTGTATACCTAAAATGTACCAGTAAAAGAATTTAAGGAAAGAAAGAAAGCTTATAAATAAAAATCGATGATTTTTAAAAAATCTGCCTATAACCTGGCAACTATAAGACAGGAGAGAAGGAATTGATGTCTGGTATTTGAAGAACTGTCAGACTTAATGGAGTACTGATTCTTTTACTAGGACTGAAATTTCCTTGAGAATACATATTGTCTTTGTAGTGTTCAACTATTTATTCGTTCATTTCTTTAGAGTAAAATTAGTAAACACCTAAATGCCACATATTGCAATCGCTCCTTGGGTGTAGTGATAAATTAAAATTATGGCCCTTTTCTCATGGAGTTTACAACCTAGTCCATGAGGCAATCAATGAATCCTTCAATCAGTCATCAATCTTGTGTATTAAGGCAGGTTTTGGCTGACTGTTCTGTAATGAACCAAAGAAGGTAAGATAATATTTAAGATGGTAAATGTTTTAGGCTATGTGGACCATGTGGTCTCTGTTAGAACTGTTCAACTCTGTAGATTTGTGTGATGTAGCAGAGGGAAGACTTTCTCTTTACCCGTTGAGGGTTCAATAAGTAAGTCCATAAAATAAACAGATGATAGATGATATCAAGAAAAATTATATGTAAATATGGATATATGCATTATGCCCACCAGGTATCACAAGAAAGAATGAATACTAAAAACTAATGAGATTTAAATGTTTATACACCCTGTTCATAGAGGCATGGGGAGCATCTTAAGGGAAAGTAAATGATTGGGGGAATAATGAATGAGCCCATAGAAGAATAGGTGACCATTTGTGACAAAGTTTGTTGGGTATGGTCTGGACCTACAATTTCTTTTCCTCTGATACCAGTTAATGTGCTGCTCTTGAGGAAACTCTGGAGGAGTTAATGGCAAATTGAGTTAACAGTTTTTGGAAGATCTCTCCATAGGTAGATAAGGGGAACCTAGAGAAGGCATCTGTACCCACTGTCCCCCAAGTTCCCTCAGTTCAAAATAGCATGTCAAAGTGGCCTATTTTGGTGTAGCATTTCCTGCACTCCTCCAGTGAACTATGTAGCCACAAATACTATAAAAGCAGTGGCCTGACTGTGTTCCAATAAAACTTTATTTGCAGAAACAATCAGTGACTCTGCTTTTGCCCTCAGGCTGTAGTTTTCCAAGCCTGGTGTTAGTGAAAGGAAGATGCAGTGCAGAGCTCTCTCAGATGGAACAGCAAGGAGAGTAGGAGGAGGTACTTTCAACCGAAGGGCAGAAGTCAGAGTATGCAATACCAATTACTTAGTTTTAATGGGAAGACACTGGAGGGTTTTTGGTTTGTTTGTTTTGCAGAGCTAGAATCCAACCTATGACCTTATGTGTGCTAGGCAAGCACTCTACAGTTGAACTATACCCCTAGCCCTGACACTGGAGAGTTTTAATGCTTTTATTTTTAAAAAATAGAATAAAGTGAAACAAGGGCAAAAATTGAAGACTTGATAGGAAGCTTTTGATGTGGTGCACTGAAGACATGGTCCATTGAAAATGTGATAATTTTGACAGCCGGAAGGGCCAGTTAAGTACCTATTTTGATGACGACCCAATGTATTGGGACCCGCTGATAGAATGCATAATAGTATGGTATGCTTTATATCTAGATGTCCCCCAAAGAACTCATGCACACAAAGGCTGTGCTTTTGAAGGGTTTCTCCACCATGGGGGTGCTATGGCTAAATGTCCCGTTAGGATGGGCACTAGTCCAAAGAGGCAGGTCACTGGGGTGTGACCTGGAAGTGTTATCTCCTGCTCAGGCCACTCCCTTCTCTCTCTGCTTCCTGGCTGCCATGATGTGAGCACGTTTCCTCTTCCACAGGTCCTTCCGCCATGCTGTTTCCTGTTTGGAGTCTGCCAACCATGGGCTAAACCTTCTAAAACTATGACTCCGAATAAAACTCTCCTCCTTTAAGTTGGGGGTGTCAGGTTTTGTGTGTGAGGGACAAGAAAATGACTTAAGATATAGGAGTAAATTAGATCAATGAGACCATACTCTTACATATAGAAGAGATTTAAAATGTATATATTAAACTGGATTTTGACTGATTTTTGTTATTCAAGCAAGCATACTGTCATTGGTTAACACAATGACAGAAGAAAATATTGAAAACATATCACAGGGCTTATAACACTGAAGGAATTACGGACAAAGAGAACCTGACTCTGGAGTAAAAAGAAACACAAGGCAAAATGAAAATATATTCTTTAGGACTGTCTGCTAAGAAATTATGACCTGTATCTCCTTGAACACTTAGGTGTATGCATCACCTAACAACACACTCCTCCTGACTCCTTATAGATCCTGAAATAATAGTATTTAACACCTTTGTGTCATTTCCTTAAGATCTAGCCAGTCTTGATTGAGGAATTCTAATTAGTCACCCCTAAGTCATATATATATACACATATATATATATGTGTATATATATGTGTGTATATACGTATATACGTATATACACATATATATATACACATATATATGTGTGTATATATATGTATAGGCTCCTCTTGCTGGGAAAAGAAATACAATAGTAAGAGATAGCATCTGCTACACCTGATGGCACTATCCTAATTCTAACCACCTATTCACCCATTTGATTATTGAAATCACTTCCTAGTTTACCTCCCTCTAGTTTACCTCCTCTCTATCAGATAGCCAAAGTGACCTACACAAAAGTTATTGAGCAATGGCCTCACTGAAGGTGGTTCAATAGCTTGTACTGTTCTTGGGAGTTTAAAGACTCAAACCTTTAATGCTATCTATAAGGTCTTTTATGCTCTTGATCCCTAGCCTCAACTCTCCCTTCCCCCAACCCTGCACACATTCAGTTCTTTGAAAACGTGCCTTATTGCATCTTTGAGTCACAGAGCCTTGGTAGATGCCTATTCCTCTTGCTAGTAAAGTTTTTCTTTCTCTTTTATTTAATAGTCATTTCCATTTTATTTTTCCCAACAGTTGTGATATCTATCTCTGGGACTAGATAAGGACCAATTATGATAAACTATCAGAGAAGAGATAGTTATTCTGGTTAAAGATTAAAGGAGGACTATAAAACAGGGAGTTTCCAAGGTGCTAGCTACTTTTCTGTTTCAAGCAATATCTTTTATTCCTTGCAAAAACTTTTTGGTGAATAAACCAACTATTTTTCCCATGTTCTGAAGAAATATATTGAGGCTTAAAGATATTTGTAAGATGATGATATTATGCAACTAAGTTATGGTAAAACAGTTACCAAAATTCAAGTCTTTTTTCTCCACATTCCTGCCCTGTATCAACTCTCCTGTTAGATTGTGCTGTGGAGCTTGGACTGCATGCCTTAGTGGCAGGAGGTTAATATATCAAGTTGAGAACAATCAGTCAACATCAAAGTGGCAAGAGATGGGGTAGAAGGCAGGCTGTTATGTAAACCAGGTGAAACCAGCTGATGGATTAGTACAACCTGAAGTCAGTGCTAAAACTCAGAGAAATTCCTGTAATGCTAGATTCTTATGAGAAGGAGGTCTTAAAATTAGCTGAGAACAAGAGACAGCAGCCAAATTACACTGATAAACAGTTAGAGCCTTAACAACTAGACAGTGACTATGCCTTAAACAAACAAAATAGGTTAGAGATCCAGGTCTGAGCTGGAGCATTCTTCCCTGAGGCTAGGCATGAAGAGCTTGCTCCACTTGAATGTTGGCTCCTGGGCCAAACCTTTTCTGATGGCCTCATGAAACCTTTCTCCTTGCTCCCCTCCCTTCTCCACACTGGCACTTCATTTGGCTTTCTCCATGGTAGTCATGACTCTCAAAGATTATTTTTTGTTTTCATGTTTGTTGATGTCCACTCTAACATGCATACTCCACAACCAAAGGTGGGAGTCTGTATTCTAAGGCCTGGAAATGCGTGGATATGTGGTGAGAATTCTGTTGTTAAAAATAAATAAATAAATAAATAAATAAATAAATAAATAAATAAATGGAGGGGGAGCCAGGCGTGGTGGCACATTCAGGACCTTAAATAGAGGAGGATTTAAAATTCAGAAGGAAAGTATAAATAAAAAGAACTGGGGATATAGCTCAGTGGTAGAGTACTTGCCTAGCATAGGTAAGACCCTGGGTTCAACCCTCAGTACCACACAGGCTCAAAATGAAAATAATTAGGAATAAATTATCCAATAGACAGTTTAGAGGTCATTGGGGAAATTTTTTCTTTATACACAAAGAAAGATTGTATCTTTAAAAAAATTTTATTGGTATGCTTGTAATACACAGTTATTAAATTCATCTTGGAAGATTGGTATATATACATGTGAGATTTTGATCTTTTTTTTTCCTCCTGCTCCCTCAATTTTCCTCTTTCCCTAGATCTTCTTTGCATCTCCAAAGAGTCTACCTCCTTGTCTCTTGCCATCTCTCTTTTATTTAGTTCTTTGAAGCATTTATATTTTGAGTCTCTCATACTAGAGAAAATCATGTGACATTTAACCTTCTATATCTGAAATATTTTTCTTAGTAATGGATGGATCTTGAATTATGTTGTTTAAAGGACATACCATAGTATCCTACCATATCTAACTTCTCCGTTAATCCAGGTCCATCTCAAGGTATAGTGAGGCTGCTCAGGCCAACATTCAGTCAAAACAGGGAGGGTTAGGCTGGTTTTCAAGATAAGAACAAGAGAAGCAGCTTAGTCAAATATGTACATACAATTTAAGACAAAGATTAAACATGATAATCACCTTGTGGATTTTTTTCACCTGTTTGCCAAAGTTGTTAGTCTTGTTTCCTTTAGGTTGGTTCTCCAAATAAATAACAATATGAATCTTAAACTAAATTGTGTGTGTGTGTTTGTGTGTGTGTGTGTGTGTGTGTGTGTGTTTAGAATGAGGAATGAGAAATATGCCTATTGGGCAGTTATTAAAAAGAAAAGAAAATCACCTAGTCTCTGGAGTTTT
Source organism: Heterocephalus glaber (assembly GCF_000247695.1). The sequence continues at coordinate 321,728 of NW_004624801.1, forward strand.
GGAGAATGGGAAGAGGACAGAAAAGTGGTCCTAATGGCTTACTGGTAGACATTATCCCTGGATTTAAATAGAAGTATTTATTTGGAGCTATATTCTATGTGCCATAATGTCATACCGATGGAAAGATTTTTGAGATGGTTAAAACAAATGCCCAGATATTTTAAAGAGGGGGAAACTGAGTCCACACAAGATTCATATTCATGCAATAATTATTGAACAACTACCATGTACTTGTGCCATTCAAACCTCATAGTCACTCAGCGATGCAGGTATTGTGTCCCTATACCATGCATGAGTACTTTGAGGCTCTGAGAAATATGGCATATACAAGATGCTCAGGTAATTGAGAAAAGGTCTGGAGCTGGAGTCTATTCTCTAATTCAGAGCTTCTCTTCAAATTGGAAGAAAGAAAGAAAAAGAAAGAAAGAAAGAAAGAAAGAGGCCATTTTCTTTTTGACTATTTCTTATTAGCATAATTTTATTTTTAAGCTCCATTACATGAAATAACACAAATTATAATTTGGATTATGTTGCTACAATTTGTTTCTATCTTTAATTGACACTTAATAATTGTACCTATTTATGTGACATAGTGTGATATTTTAATACCTTATATGATGCATAATGATAAAATTGATTTTGATACACTTTTGACCTCCAAAGCCCTGGGAAAATGAAATCCCCATCTCCAAACTTCTATTTGCTAATAAACAGAGCAGAATTTCATGAGAGGTAGAACTTATAATTAGGACATACATGTCATTGAAGAAAAAACTGGGCTAGAAACAAGAGCTCTGGTTAATGTCATTAGCAGTACTCTAAAGGTGGGTTTCTACTCCCAGTTCCACGTCTGGGGCTATGCATTTATTTATAACTTATATAACACCCTTTTCATCACATACTGGTTCAAAACTCTGCTGATTCAGGAGAAGAAATTCTAAACTTATATCAGGAAAGAGGTAAGATCCATTCTCACTGAGACATTGGATGAGGGTCAAAATGCAGGGCTGGGAGGGGGAACAGACCAGAACAGAAAGGGAAGGAAAGCTGGAGGACTTCCCAAGACCTTCCCTAGGGAAGACAGCAGCTGAGAAGGAAATGTGAGAATGTGATAGAGTTGTTAACAAAGGAGAAACTGTTTGAACCTGGGGAGTTGGTGTGGGGGGTGGGTTGGAAAAGTAGGTTTGATATCCAGCAGGTTCTGGCTGAGACAGAAGTTTGTCAGTGAACAGAGAGCTTCGAGGGCATCTGCATATTTATGAAAATTCCAGGCAAGAAGAGGCTCCCGCATAATTCCAATGCAAGAAGTTGTAGAACAGGTTTTGAAAAAAGTAGAAAAATACCCTCACATTTTAGTTTTGACCTCACGCAGTATCTCTCTTTTCTCCTCATCAAGGAGAGACAGCCCAGCCCCTGGGCCACCTGATTGCCTCTTCTCTAACTGTCCCTGTTCTCTACACCCCTTCCTTATACCCACTTCTTCCACAGAGCTCCACCCAAGTCTGTCTTCAAAAGCAGTGACCTATGTGAAGAATGAGGCCATCTTTTCTATTTTCTGCCCATCAGCTCTCACATTACCACCAAACCTTATCTAATAGTTGCCAAGAAAGTAACTTGAGTACTGATGACTCACGTGTTAACTATCTTAGATTCTTTATGTGCTGAAGATAGTCCTTGTTAATCTCAAAGGCCATACACATTAATATCACCATAAACAGTTTGGACCATTTTTGTGGGAATCTCAACTTATACAAGGTAGATGATTAACAGTAACATATTCATGTTAAGTAAATGCTGGAAACAAGATGCAAATTTATTATCAATGGGACACAAGTTTATACAGTCTAAACAATTGTGTTGTAAACTCAGCATGCTAATGAAAAGCTGCTTACCTCTGAAGAACTATCTGGAAGAGCAGATTTACCTAGTAAATAGCTAACTTTGGAAAGATGAGGAGGGAATTTCCGGGAAAATGGTGGAGTGGTAGGCAACAACAACTCAGTGTCTCTGAGATTTGGAATCCACACACTGGAAAATAACAACTTGGGGAAGAAAAACAAAGAGGGGAGTAGATCCCTAGGAATCAGGAAGGATCTCATAGGAAAATCAAAACCTACAGAGAAATGAAAGAGACAGAACACAAGGGGGAAAAAGGAAGGAACTCGCTGCATCTTCTCCCCGACTCCTGGCTCCTGGCTTGTGATAAAGGGACACCTAATCTGTAGAGACAAAATGAAAGCAGGGGACTCCAGAGGGCTTCAGGGAGAAACAGAGCTATGGAACGGAGCAGCAAGTCTGTAGGCTGCAACAGCTGGTGAGTGACTCCAGTCCAAGCACCCTCCTCATCCCCCAGAGAGGGAGTGCTTGGTGGGATGCTATTCTTGGAGGGGTTGATTGTTTGAACCTGGGACTCAGAGTAGCTGCGGGACCACTTGAATTCGGGGCTCCCAGTATCTCATTCCCATCGTGACTGGGTGTGTTATAGCCTTGGGACACAGGCAGGTCAGGTCATGTTGGCAAGAGACCCACTGAGGACTTTAAGCTAAAAGACACAGGAACCGCCCCCACTGCCAGATTGCTCTAGATTTGAAAGTTGCAGCATTGGCGCCCTCATGCTAATCCTACTGCCTGGTCCTGACCACATCAGGCATGGCTCTGCGGTCTGAGTTCTCAGCCACAGACATGAGCTGGGGCACATTTTGACTTGGGCACTGCTCCGAGATTGTAGATTCCAGGAGAAAACTGCACATTTGAAATCACAGAGAATTTGTTTTTGTTTTGTTAGTTTTTGTGACTGTGTGCATAGTTTTAGTTTAGTTTAGTTTTTTTTTTTTTCTTTCTTTTCTTTCCTTTCCTTCTTTCTTCTTCATCAGTTTACTGGGACATGAAGAATTTTATTTGGCCCTTCTTCCTTGTTTCTTATCTATTTTTCTCGCTTCTTTTTTTTTTCCTGTCTTCATTTTTTTCTTTTCTCTCTTTAATTTTTTCCCTTATTTTAACTCTCTATATAATGTCTTTCTCCCTCATTCTTTCTTCTTTTATATTCTAATTCTAGTCAGTTTTTTTCCTTACCTTTACCTAATTCTATAAAGATCCTTCTATTCCTCAATAAGTCCTTTGTATAATTTTTCTTTTCCTTCTCATATGATAGAGTTTAATGTTTCAAAATTTTCTTCTTGTATTCCCCTGCTTCCAAACCCTATATCTTTAATAGTATAACTATAAAGCTTTGTTAATATTTTGATAGTTAACTCTAAAATTACTAAATTCTTTTCTACTATTAGTGAAGATACAGCTGTTGAATTTAGTTCGTATTAGCTGTCAGTCAATAGTTGGGTTGTCTTAAGGTTTACACCATAATTGTGGATTTCTTGTTAGGATTAAGGATGATACATAATCAGTTCTTATTGTATGTTAATAGCTAATTTGTTTTGGACAATACTACTGTAACTGACACATGTGATAATATCGGGGCCACACAAATGTCACTATTTCTCTGTAAACCAATACTCAGATTACATTTACGACATTGGCAATACTAGCGTAAATTCCTATAAAATTTGGCTGTCGGGGTAATTAAATTGCATCCTCCTCTCTCTCCCAAATTAACCAAGGTGGTCAGATCTTGGGGCTGTGGGAAAGGGTTATAGTTAGCCACTCCCAAACTAGATCACTGAAAAACAACTACGGGTCTCTATACTAGTAACAAAGTCTTTACACTATAAGTATCCACAAACACGAACACAAAACAAAACAATAGAAACATAAAAGTACAAGGCAAATAAATTCCTCCCCAAAACTCCCAACACTCCCAAAGCCAATCCAGGGGAGAGCGAGGGTCAGAATAGCATAAGTCTCACACCTGAATTACTCAGAAGGGTAACAGAGGAGGTTAGAAAACAGATGAAGGAGGCACTCAGTGGGATCAGATAAGATAGTAACTACATAGATAAGGGAAATAATAACCAAAAAGATGCACGAGCTTCCAGAAGACACTAATAAAAAGATAGATAAGCTAAACAAAATGACACAAAATATTAACGGCCAATTTATGAAAGAATTGGAGTCAATTGAAAGGTTTCAGTCAGAAATCAGATTAAAATTATATTGAAAGTATGGACAGCAGAAGAGACCAGTGTAAGGAAAGAATGTCAGAACTATATCTTCATAGAAGAACCGATGTCTTCAAAGACCAACAACCCAAGACATTTTAAAAACAAGAACACATGAAACATGGATCCAACAGCTGCTAGACAACAGAAAAGACTAATCTAAGAATAACTGAAGATTCAGAAGTGAACATAAGTGGAATAAAACAAAACCTTTTTGCAGAAATAATCACAGAAAACTTCCGAAATAATGGGAAAGAAATAAACACATAGATAAGTGAGGTATACAGAACTCCAAATAGCCATAACCAAAAGAGAACTTCTCTACCTCACTTTATACTCAAAGTATCAGAAGTCCATCACACGGACAAAATCTTAAAAGCTGTTAGAGAAAGGCCAGTCTCTTTAATGAACATAGATGAGAAAATGTTCAGTAAGATACTGGAAAATAGAATGTAGGAAATCATCAAAAAGGTTATACATAAATGATTGAGTAGGATTCATACCAGAGATGCAGGGATGGTTCAACATATGCAAACCAATAAATAAACAGAAGCAAGAACAATAATCATATGATCAACTCAATAGACACAGAAAAGGCGTTTGACAAAACTCAACATCCATTCATAATAAAAACCTTGAAGAAAACAGGTATAGAAGAAGGCTTTTATCTCAATCTGAGAAAAGCCACCTATGACAAACCAATGTCCAACATCATACTAAATGGAGAAAAGCTAAAAGCTTTCCCTATAAAATCAGAAACAAAACAAGGATGTCTGGTATCACTACTCGCTTTCAATATACTTCTCGAAACATTAGACAGAGCAGTTACACAGGAGAAAGAATTAAAAGGGATATAGATAGGAAAGGAAGAATTAAATTATCATTATTTTCAGATGACATGATCTACACAGAAGACCTCCCAAACCCAGCAAAAGATTCCTAGAATTAATAACCAAATTCAGTAGTGTAGCAGGATACAAAGTCAACAATCAAAAATCAATGATCTTCCTATATACCAATAACAAAGTCATTGAGAGAAAAATTAGGGAAACAAAAGTTATCCCCTGTTCCTGGATAGGCAGAATGAATACAGTCAAAATGGCCATACTTCCAAAACTGTTACACAGATTTAACAATACAATCCCAATCAAAATACCAACAATATTCTTCATAGAGTGAGAGAAAGCAATCCTAAAATTCATATGGAACTAAGAGAGACCTAGAAGAGCAAAAGCAATTCTGAGCAATAAGGGCCAGGCAGAAAGAATCAAAATCCCAGGCTTAAAGCTATAACACAAATCTACAGTGATAGAAACAGCACTATATCATCAATAAAAAAGATTGGTGGATCAATGGAATAGAATAGAGGATACAAAAACAACTCCAGGCACACTCAGCTACCTTATCTTTGACAAAGGATCCAAATAGTTTTGCTGCAGGAAAAACAGCATCTTTAACACATGGTGCTGAGAAAACTGGCTATCCACATGCCAAAGATTGAACCTAGACCTGTATGTCTCACATGCACTAAACTAAAGTCAAAACAGATCAATTATCTATATATTAAAACAGAAACATTTAATTTGCTAGAAGACAAAATAGGTAAAACTCTTGAGGACACTAGCGTAGGCAAAGCCTTTCTCAAACAGAATCCCAGTAGCACAAGAAATAATACCAAGAATCAACACATGGGATCACATCAAATTAAAGTTTCTGTACAGCAAAGGGAACCACCAATAGAGTGAAGAGATAACCTATAGAATGGGAAAATTTTTTTGCCAGTTACACCTCAGGTAAAAGACTAATATCTAGAATATATAAAGCCCTCAAAAAAATTAGACTCCTCAAATTTAAAGACCTAATCTAGACATAGGCATCTGAAATAAATAGACACTTCTCAGATGAAAAAGTACAAACAGTCAAAAATACATGAAAAAAAATGTTTAACATCACTGGCCATTGGAGAAATGCAAATTAATACAACAGGGAGATTTCATCTCATTCCAGAAAGAATGGCTATCACCAAGAAATCAATCTATAACAATTGTGGGAAAGGCCCCTTGTTGCTTTTTCTACTTTGTGCACAACATGTTTTTTCTCCTCTGTAATGCCTGTTTGCCATCCCTGCCCTGGAGTCAGCCAATTATGGACTGAAACCTCTACAAACTGTGAGCTAAACAACAGAACAGGCCAGAGGTAGGGGCTTCCAGGCCACCATTCCACTGCTCCCAGCCCAGAGGAAGGGGCTTCTGGGCCACCATCACCATTCCACTGCTCCCAGCCCAGAGGAGGTGAGCCACACGGGTGCCAACAGCAACCCCCCCACCCCGCCGTCAAAATGAGAAGACATGTAAACAAGTCTCAAAACCAGGCTTCCAGATAACCTACAGCAACACCAAAGGGAAGTGAGATGGAACACTCTGATACTCAACCACCTGGACTCCCTGAACTGGCAACAAAAGAGGATCTGGAAAAAATGAAATCAGAAATAATTTCTCCTATAACAGCAGAGATTGTGCCTATAGTGCAAGACGTGACTAATTAATCTAGAGAGGACTGAGGAACATGATGGAATCCCAACATAGGAAACAAATGGAATCCATAAAACAGAAACAATTGTGGGAAGGGCTGTGGGGAGAAAGGAATACTTTTTCCTTGTTGGTGAGGCATAAACTGGTTTAACAACTATGCAAATCAGTATTGAGATTCCTTAAAAACAAAAAATAAAATTCCATCTGACCCAGTTATTCTCCTTCTAGGTATCTTCCCAAAAGAGTTAAAGACATCACAGCACAGTGATGTATGCATACCCATGTTTATAGCAGCATAATTCAGAATAGCTACATCTTGGTAGCAACCTATTTACCCATCAACAGATGAATGGATAAAGAAAATATAATATTTATACACAATGGAGTACTACTCTGCCATAAAGAAGGATAATCTTCAGTTATTCGTAGGAAAACGGTTGCACCTTGACACTGTAATGTTAAGTGAAATAAAGTAGACTCACAAGCTTAAATATTTTATGGTTTCTCTTACATGAGAAACGCTATACATAAATACAGTGCAAAATAAAAACCAAAAAATAGTCACAAGAGAGAGAGGAAAAAGTTACTGTAATCCATTAGGGACAGTGTATCTAAAAATGGATCTTGATTTAATATAATTGTCTTATGTGTTTTATATTTTTTTGGCCTCATAGGCTGGCCATTAATTTAATCTGTATGTATGATAATTAACTTTACAAGGACATACAAAGTAAATAAGTAAATGATCAAATGCTGGTCCAAAAAAAATTTAAAGGGTGGGTGGATGGAAAGAGGAAAAATAGAATTGAGATGTGTTATGTACATGTAGCAATCCGGGACAAGGAATATAATCATTATGTACTGCAAACATTTACTAATAAAAATTAAAAATTTTAAAAAATGAGAAAAATGGCAGAGAAAATGCTTAAAAATGTATAAGACTGACAGAGACAATTTTGTGCATCAAGAAACAGTGACAAGTATGTGGGTTGCTCATTTGTTTTGTTGAATGTTTATGCCAAATTTAAAATGTGCTGACTTAGTGGGGTTTTCTTGAACCTGTACAAAGACCTAGAAAGTTGAGGCCTAAAAGCATATTCTACTAGTCAAAGTAGATTAAGAAGCATCTTTTTTTTTTGGTACCAGGGATCAAACTCAGGTCCTTCCATTTACGAGGCAGGCGGTGGAACCACTGAGCTAAATCCCGGCCCAAGAACCATCTTTTTAGGTGGGAGTTTAGTAGAGGAGGGAGGATATAAAAAAGTGCTGATAAGGATTGGATTGGCTGATCCTAGTGACTTTTTCTCTTTCAACTCTACCCAAGGGATGAAGTAAGTCACGGACAGTGCCTCTTAGGGCTTTTATAAAAGTCTGTATTTTACACAAAACTTGATGACATTCTGGGCACTAGCCTGTGATTAGACCTTGTCCTTTACTGCAGTCTATAAAAAGAATCCATGCAAAGAATCATAATTTTTCCCCGAATTTTGCCATTAATTACCTAGTAAAATAGACTTTATCTGATTCAGCATTTACCTTTGGACTTTGTATTCCACAATTTTGTAATTATGTATGGTCTTTCCATTCTCAATTTAAAAACAGTAGTTTTAAATTCAATAGAAATAATAACCACTGACAATTTCTAGAGAGCAACATGCAACCAAGTAAATAGAAAAGTAGGAAGATTGTGAATATTTGTAATGGACTTGATGGATGCAAGATGATTAAGGCATTAGGACAATTTAAAGGCTGAGTTTTCATCCTAAAAAATACAAATGTGAAATATTGAGTTTATCAGTTGAAAAAATGTTAAAATTGACATTCATAAATGCTGTTTTTATCTAGCCATTTTGTCAAAAGGATCACCATAAATTTCTTCACTTATTGTGTAGAGCAAGAAACACGTAAAACAGAATATGATGAGTTTGGTTATGATCTGACATTTGCTCAAAGACATTTATCTCTAAAAATGCATTATTTACATGGTTGGAGAATCAGAGAATAGATCAATAAATTGTGTGAACCCAGCAGAGTCTGAATGGTTATTCCTGGATAAACTGAAATGAATTACCATACTAATGGACCACATCAGAAGATGTGGTCAGAAGATGTGAGTTTGAGTAGAATTCTCATAATTCTTAACTTTTAATCTCTGAAACAGTTACATTGTTCAGCAACAAATTTTCTACAAACTCAACTTTGCTTGCTTGTAACTTGTTTAATTGAAAATTCATTCCTTGATTGGCACATTTTAGAAGGTTCTTTAAAAATGCCTTGTTTATAGTAGTTGGTGCCACCACTGGAATTCACAATGTTGCCAACTGAATGCCATTTCAAATAAAAACTTTTTTCTTTTGGCAGCAGAAAATATCAGAATCACACAGTGGCTCCTGATTTACGAACTGTATTTTCTAACTCTCAGCCTGACACAATATGTGCAGTTCCGTAAAAAGAATTGAGTTGGAAGCATTTAACAAGAAAATTATTCTATCACTAAATCTGTTCTTTCATTAGAAATCATATGGTGCATTAATTATAAGTCCCCCTTCTCATGCCTCTGTGATCAGTTAGAAGACAGACTGAGAATCCCATAGCGGTGTTTGCCTTGATTTTTAAAGTGAACTTCCAATGACCAATGAATAGAGGGTGTCATGGACAAAATTTGTGAAAATATTTTACATTGCAATTTCCAGTAAGCATTTGGCAGGCCTGGGTCATATCCTGAAACTATACAACTGTCTCCCTGAAAACACAGTTGAACTGCTGGTGAAGGAAAGATGTAACTGCTCAGACTAGATCGGGTGGATGGGTGGGTGAAGTAGCCAGCAGGCAGGCAGGTGGGCAGACAGAAGCCCATGCATGCTGTGCAGGATTTCTGGCTGTGGGCAGAGTCTAGCTTTGTAAATGATATGTTAAACAAAGAGTTTATTGTAAAGTGGGCCTGATCCCTGGAGATAGACAAAAATGATTCTTTTTCACTGGGACATTTACTCTTTCTGCCGTTTTCCAGCAGGGATTGGTTTCCCCAGTTGGTTCAAGGGATCTCAAGGACAGGAGCAGTATTCATTCATGCTGCATTTTCTCTGAGGCAAGATCCTCTTGTATAATGTCTCTTCCTTCATTTTCTGTCTCCCTTCTCGCAAAGGTAGATTATCTAGAACATATATTCTAAAACAGCAAATCATTATAAGGGCTGTTGTTACTTCTCTCTTTTTTTTACAAAAAGTAAGAAGAGGCAATTTTAGGGCTGGGGATTTAGCTCAGTGGTTTTGCCACCTGCCTTGCAAGTGCAAGGTCCTGAGTTCAATCCCTGGTACCAAAGAAAAAGAAAAGAAAAGAAAAGGCAATTTTGACCTTGAATTTTAATGTGTACTTCTAGACTTAAGCTGGGCAGTGCACTGGTCTGTAACTGGATTCTGAAACTGGTAAAAACAAACAAACAATATATGTGTGCTATTTTGGTCTTTTAAAGACTGAATTTGGAGGGAGAAAAATCATTTTGCATAGCAGTGACTGTGAACACATCAGAGAAGCACTGAGTAACTGGAGAAAAGGACCCGATTGTATTGTAGTATGCTTCCTTTAAGAGGGAAACGAGATTAGCAACTTTGGCAAATTTTCGGCTTCTATTTAGAAAGAAAGAGAAGAGATGCCAGTGTCCAAAAAAAAAAAGGATGAATGTTATTAGACAAAGGCAGAAGCAACTTTACACCTTACTGAAAGCTTACCTCGGAGTGGTTTTAACTCCTCTGGGGTTAAGGAACACTTTCTATTTCCAATCACAACTAAGGTAGAGTTAGGGAAAAAGGAGTTTAATCAGAAGTAGATGCCCCTTGCCAGTTTTGTTCTGTCCTGGGAAATACGCAAGGAAGAAAACCTGTGCAGAAGACAGAAGAAGCAACAGGTGCCACAGGTAAGGGATTATTTATTTTAGGAACCACTGTGTAAGTTCCACTATGAACAAAGGTAGAGACTCTTTTTTGCATCCTTTTTAAAGGAAAATCATTTGATGTTGGTAATCTGAAAGCTTATAGGGCTGTTAGACAAATACCTGAACTATATTTTGCCTTTGTATACTGTGGGTTACTTTGCTTTCTAAACGCTCTCATAGAAAAAGCATCTATAAAAATAAAGCAAATGTTTTCTATGTCCAGTCAAAAAAAATGTAGGGAGACAGCATTTGCGATAATCATAGTTTTTAGTCAAGCCTTGTGCATATCAAAAATGTTATTTTCCTTAATTGCATATTTTGTTCCTGTAATGACTGAGTTGAATTCTAAACAAATGAGGAATCAATACTGAATGTCTCTATGGTTCAAATGAAGTCTTCGCTACTTTACATGGCATAAAACTGCTCTGAATTTAGTAAACTGCTACAAAGATAGAAACTGAAAGCTAACGTGTGTTACATATTCTTTCTTCTAATTTTTAGGTTTTAACTGAAAACTCAAATTAACAAATAATACCACACCTAGCACTATTACTACTACAAAACTCACCTGAATGCCCTAAGAGCATAAGCAAGAATGAGCTACTACGGCAGCAGTTATCGGAGTGCGAATGTGGACGCCAAATACCCAGGGTATCCGCCAGAAAACATGATAGGTGAGAAGAGAAGAGCAAGAAGACGTCTGCTCCACAAAGATGGTAGCTGTAATGTATACTTCAAGCACATTTTTGGAGAATGGGGGAGCTACGTGGTTGACATTTTCACCACTCTTGTGGACACCAAATGGCGCCATATGTTTGTGATATTTTCTTTATCTTATATTCTCTCCTGGTTGATTTTTGGCTCCATCTTTTGGCTCATAGCCTTTCATCACGGAGACCTGTTAAATGATCCAGACATCACACCATGTGTGGACAACGTGCATTCTTTCACAGCAGCATTTCTATTCTCCCTTGAGACCCAGACCACCATTGGATATGGCTACCGTTGTGTCACTGAAGAGTGCTCCATGGCAGTGCTCATGGTGATCCTTCAGTCCATCCTCAGTTGCATCATAAACACCTTCATCATTGGAGCAGCCTTGGCTAAAATGGCAACTGCACGGAAGAGAGCCCAGACCATTCGTTTTAGCTACTTTGCACTCATAGGCATGAGAGACGGGAAGCTATGTCTCATGTGGCGCATTGGTGACTTCCGACCAAACCATGTGGTAGAAGGAACAGTTAGAGCTCAGCTTCTTCGCTACACAGAAGACAGCGAAGGGCGAATGACGATGGCATTTAAAGACCTCAAATTAGTCAATGACCAGATCATTTTGGTGACACCAGTCACTGTCATTCATGAAATTGACTGTGAGAGTCCTCTGTATGCCCTTGACCGAAAAGCAGTGGCCAAAGATAATTTTGAGATTTTGGTGACATTTATCTATACTGGTGATTCTACTGGGACATCTCACCAGTCTAGAAGTTCTTATGTCCCCCGGGAGATCCTCTGGGGCCACAGATTTAATGATATCTTGGAAGTAAAGAGAAAGTATTACAAAGTGAACTGCTTACAGTTTGAGGGAAGTGTGGAAGTGTATGCCCCCTTTTGCAGTGCCAAACAATTGGACTGGAAAGACCAGCAGCTCCACAATATGGAGAAAGCATCCCCAGTCCGAGGATCCTGCACATCAGACACCAATGGATCATTTAGTGCAGTTGCCATTGTCAGTAGCTGTGAAAACCCTGAGGAGAATGCCACTTCTGTCACTGATGAGTATAAGGATCCACCTTATCAGAAAGCTTTCCTGACTTTACGTAGAATTTCTATGGAATCCCAGATGTAATCCCAGATCGAGGAGGGCTAGCACTTGATCTAGTTACCTTCCAGCCAATCATCTTAAGGCAAGTAGTTGAAACGATGCCTTTTAAAAGTAATATGCCTATGTTGTATGATGATGGCAGTAAGTAGAATAGGATAAACTTGGTAAAGGATAATCTACATTTTCCATAGTTTTTTATTATTAAAAATTTTTGCTAGAAAATTTTGTGTTAGGAATGCTATTAAGAAGTCTGGTTGATTAAACTTCATCTTTTATTCGCTTATATCCTGGTGTCTTCAATTAGAAATGTGATATTCAGTAGTAAGAGGTAAAGGCAAGATGCTGAAATTAAAAAAAAATAGGAAGACTGGTAAGCTAGGATAAATTACAAGTTTTAAAGTCTATAAAAATTGAAAATAGATAGTAATTTCTTATAAAAAGCATCTAATCAAGACATGCAAAGTATACATTTATCACTGTAACATTGAGACATGAAGCTGTGACACCAATAGGTTGTGAGTCACTATATTGCCTCTTAAAGTTTCTTGTTATTAACAAGCATAGTGGTTGTGAAATTGATAATCCCACCAATTCAGAGAATTCTTCCACTGCCATTTGTTCTGGTAATGATTAATGATTAGTCAGTGCTAGAAGCATTTCTTTTTGCTAAATCATGGCAGAAGAAAAATTAACATCATTATTTACTACAATATTTTTCTCTTAAATATCTTCCTTGACTCCAACAAATGGGGAACAGAAATAAGATCATGACCTTTCTGAATTCCTGTGTCAACCTCCCACTTTTCTGAAGGACATGGTACAAAGACAGAATCATACACGTGGGTTGAGGGGATGGATAGCAACTGGAAACATCTTCAGCCCACTGAAGAAGAAATATTGTTTACCTGTGTCCTAAAAGGTTGCAATGCTGTGTGCTATATAAGGGTTAGAGCACTCTACCTGAGAATGGTTGGGGAAGAAGGAGGGAATTATTTATGCTCAGAAGCAGTTATTTATGCCTCCTTTCTTCGTCCCTTTATATAGACATAAATGACTCAAATTGTAGATTTTAAGAAACTTGTTGAACTTGGATCAATTGGATTGTTTTGTGAAATATGATACAATTAAGGTGATTAAATGAGTAATTTGAATGCTATGGGTGTGCTTAATTTTAGGACATGAGATAAATTTTTATTTTCTATTTCCAGCTTACAAGATGTTTGACCATGTTTAAGCACAAACCCAATCACATATGAGTGAAGAGTTACTTTAAGCTTTATAAATAGCAGTTATTAGCTAGATTTGGAATTTTTTGTGTGCTTTTCTGCTGTCACTGAGCTGGCAATAAGTTTATGTTGCAGTTTTTGTTTGCTTATTTTATTTAAAATACACATACACACAATTCTGCTTTTTTTGTAAAAGCCAGCCTCTCCCCCCGCCTCTGTCTTTCTCAACTGAACCAAACAAATAAACTGAACAAAATGATCTAATCCAAGATTACCAAGTAAAGTACACATAAGTATGTAAATTGCTTTTCTTTTATTTTCTTCTTTATCTTCTCCCTCCCTCCCTCCCTTCAACTTTCTTTCTTTTCGTTTTATCTTTTACCGAAGAGCTGTACTGCTAATTTTTAAAGGAACATGTGCAAATCTCTCCTTTTTATTGTTTTATGAATAAGAAGTTTGTTCAGGTCATAGGTTGCAAAATTGTCCAGAACCTTAATTTTAGAATACTAGTAATGCACTTTGTTTCTGTCTTGCTTCAGTAATGTAAATTCCATTTTTAAATCACACATACTTTATAGATTTAGATTTTGTAGCAGCAATCAGTTGAGAAAATGAGAGTTACAGTCTTCAGCGTAGCGTACAATCACCAGCACAACAATTAAAAAGGGTTTTATCCCTCTTTTTAGTCCATTCAACTCACATTAGTTTCATTTCACTGTGCTTTGCCTCCTGGCCGGTGTCTATCCATGTTACCTGGCCTGACCACATAAGAATGTAGGCATTGATAGCCAATTAAATGCATTCTATAGAGCTACATGCCTCCACAAGCAGATCCCTGTATATGGAACGGAGTGTAAAATTAGCATTCATGTGGAGTATTTATCTTTAAATTTCTGGTATAAATTTATAACATACCTTGAAACCCCCAATGAGTTACTTAATAATAAAGATCTTAATCCAAAAAGTGTGTGCATATACGTTTATTCTCTGCAGTGTAAATCCTATTAGCTGAGAAGAAGAACTCTGCCTCATATATTTAGAACACAGGCAGCATTGTTAACCATTTTTATGGTTTTAACAGCTTGTAGAAGAGCTATATCTGAAATAACAATTAGTTGCTTCTGTAAGCATTACACAAAGGCTGTGTGCCTAGGGACATTTCTAGTTTTAAAAGATCCATTGAGGATGGGATGTAGTAGAATATTTTTTCTCTTATGCCATCTATTTTTTCCGTGATTATGAAATTATTCACTGGAGTGAATTACATGGCATATAGATTGTGGCATGACGGCTTTGCTCCACAGTGTGCTGTGGGCTGTGAACAGGGCTATGGGGAAGTGAATAAGCCCAGAGTGAAGGGAAAACTGTTTCCCTGCAACATCAAGTCACTAAGCGCTATTAGGTGTTTGGCCAAGATACACTTTGTCCCCACAACAAGACAATGAGATGTGTATTGCAAATTCCCTTTTCATCAAATGTCCAGTTCTTTTTAACAAATTCCTCAGACGGCAGTGTGCTCAAATTTAAAAAATAAAAATTTCACCTGTGCTCCCCATTTCCCCTGTGAGTGGGGGTGAAGTGAGGCGAAGTGGCATTGTTTCGACCCACATAGTGTCAGCAGGAACCTCTGCACAGGGTTTTTTTAAAAAGCTCTTCGATCAGGGCTGACTTAGCTGACACAAATCTATTACTGTCTGTTCATGTTCTCCTCATTTGGACCTGAGATTTGACCTCTGGTGTGAGAGGGTACATCAAGGACAATTCCTATAGGGGGAAATGGAAAGACAGGGGAAACTGCACCCCTGGATTACGCATCTCCAGACTTCTGCATGAGTGAAAATGAATGTGTTCTCAAACTGACCCTGTGAGCAACATGTCAGAAGCAATTGCCTAGAAAACAAGGCTGGCAAGAAAAAAATGATGTACAGTTTAACTGCAACTTGCACATGAAATTTGATGGGCTCAGTCACTATGGAAGCAACCTATTTTTCTGGGGAGTTGAGAAAATGCCACTTTTACTGTAAAACAAACACAAAGGAATTGCTTCGGGTCTATAAATCCCTCTAGGTACCGGTGGTGGCTGGGAGACCTTCATTAAAGGATTGATCAGGCCTGCTGTGGGCTGTCCTTTATCTTCTTCCTTCTCTACAGAAGAATTATAGGTATTCACTGCTTTAAAGGGACTTTCCCTAGGACTAATGATCTGAAATCAAACCAGGCTGCAGGTAAAGCAAGCCTGGAAATACTTGGGGAATAAAAACAAAAACAAAAACAAAAACAAAGAATCTCTGCTCATGGCATCTCAGGAGACTCCAGCCAGATCAGATACATCAATTTAGATCATTTGAGGGGACATTACAATCACACTAGGAACTTAAATCCTTACTGCGAATATTCCTATTTTTTCATTTTCGAGTTGAAGGCTGAGATATGTGTATAGAGGATTCTCTAGACCACTCCTGTGTAGATGCTGAGTCTCCAAATTCTACCCAGCTTAAAATATTCTATTAGTCTCATCCATGACAGGCCTGGATGCTGTTATTATGAATGTCTTTCCTGTGTTTCTTAAGGTAAGGTTCACCTGAAGAGTTCTAGAACCTTCACACCTACACCGTAGTCTTCTAAATCACAAAGCCTTGCCTTCCCTCTAAAGTCAGCGTGGCCTCTTTCTCTCTCTCATTTTCACTTTTAAAGGAGCTGCATGACCAATTTTTAGGAAAACAAAATCCAATTACCACATGCAAAATGCAAGTGGGGGTCACCCGGAGTACACAAACAGATCACGCAGCAGAGAAATTGGCAAATTCTAAGATTCTCCTGGATATGAGGTTTATAAAAACAAAATCTAGTACCTGAGAGTCACTTTGGATGAATCTGTGAGCAGAGAATAAGCAAGGCTCCAAGCAGGGCATTTTCCGAAAAAGACACATTTATAGTGTCACTGGGAAACCATTGTTAGGCTGCATTGTTTTGAAACTTTTGGAAGAAAAATCTGAACTTCCCAACTGCTTCTTTTACTATTCTTGGTTCACTAAAGCAGCTTAGTAGAGTCCTCTTAGAACTCTGTGGTTGGAGCTTAAGATTAAGCTCTAAGGCCTATTGCCTTTGGCCTCATGATGCCGTCCCAAAGGCCCTTCTTTGAGAATGTCCACGCCTGCAGTTTAGGATCATTTGGGCAGAGTTCGGAGGCTTAGTTTAACACACCCAAAGTTCAATATCCTTGAACTTGAAAGCACCCTTTGAACTTCCATAAATTCTCAGTTGTGGGGTAGTTAACAAGGAAAATAAGATACATACACTGATAAAAATATAACCTATTGTCTTTTGCTGTTTGGTCTCATTGATTTATGAATACTGAAAAGTAAAAGGATACCATGTCAAGAGTCTGTCCCTCACCCATGGAAGGAAAGCTGGATGGAGCTTGATAGTCTTCTAAATAAATAAGGCAATCTGTACCTGTTGAAACTCATCATAGGCTGTGGATGGAAGCTTTGAAGACTCCCCAGGCTGCAGAGAAATGGATTAATTATTTTAAATATTTCAGCATGCCTGATGGATAATAACCCAGGTTGTCTTCCTAAATTACATAGCCAAAGAATGCTTTTTTTCTCCACTGCTATTATTTACCACCAGGGACTATAAAACATCCTTAATCACTCTCTAAGCAACGTGAACTTGAGACAGAGAGAGTCTCAGGAGACTTAGTCACTGTGAAAATGGCTTTCCAGAATATTATCAAAAACCTTCAAATGTTCACATCAAGTACTTCAATCACATGCAACATTCACAGAGGTTAAAGTCATTTATTTGAATTAGAAACACAAGTTGGAGATCAATAATTTATTGTGTTGTTGGTTGATTTTTTGACTTCAGTTTTTGCCTGGGGAAGGGACTCTAGCCATGAGGGGATGGGGTTAAGGACAGAGATAGCTCCCCTCAGCAGCTCATTCCAGAGCCATTGGCTCATTTAATCATATCCTATTGCACAGAGGAGGAAATCTCTTACTCAGCAAAATTATTCTGCTCAAAGAGACAGGGACATGAAAGGACTGGAGTGAAAGAAGGCACAAGGACCAATGACCAGCTCAGTCTTCTGAAGAGATGTCAGCAGTCCTGGTGTTGCTGGAGGTTGAGATGTGTTAGAATCACTAAACAGAAAATGTGATTGTGGACGTCTTTGTGAAATGCAGCCTTGACATTTCCTACGAGTGCTACTGGACTGTTCGTTGGTCATTAGTTATTTAGAAAGTGTTGGCAAAGAAAATATCTGTGGAAAATGGCTGTTAGGAGGCATGAGGAATGAGATAATCTTCAAGATGTAGACAAACAAAAATGATTGAAGTAAGAAAAGAAAAGGGGGAACTCACCCCTATTCAGGGAAATGCTGATGCACAGTGAGGCACGCCTTGTCCTTGCTCTCCTCCCACCCAGCCTTTCACCTTGGGAGCAGGAACACCTAGTCCTCTGGCAAAGCTTTCCTTAGGAAACAAGTGAATGCAATGAGCCTCAGCTTTCTTTTATCCTATTAAATGAATGTAGTTCTTCTTAAGACCAAGGCTGTAATGAAAGAAGCCCAGCCTAAGAGAATCACAGATCTGGACTGGCAACAGTGGCTTGTCTTATGAACTGTGCAACTTGGAGCAACTTAGCTGATGTCTCTAACACTTATTTATAGCTTATTTATTTATCCCTAATTTACAGCTGCGCTTGCTATAGTAAATTACAACTAAGACTTTAGGCTTCAGAACCAACTGCCTAGGCTTGAATATCATTATATCTACAATTTCCTGACTCTGTGACTTTGAGTAATTTAATTAACCACTCTGTGCCCAAGTTTCCTCAACTAAAATAAGAAAAACAATAGTAGCCACCTCATAGTTGTTGTGAAGACTGAGGAAATATTTATAAAGAGCTTAAAACAATTACCTGGTTATAAGTGCTAATAAAGCGCAAGCAATGAATACTGCTAGCAACAAATCTTTCACCTCTTAATGTTTTAACGGTTTAATTTTTAAGCTTTTAACATTGACCTAAACCCAAAAAACAAAATTAAAAAGGAGTGATTATGTAACCATTTGGTAGAAGATGTTTAAATTATTCCTATCCAAATGTAAATGATTTCTGTACTGTCTTACCCAAATCACTTTGGGTTGTCCAAATCATATTTCCTCCCTGTTGTGTGAGGGAGGCATCAGCTTTCAGTAAAATGGTGCTTTCAAAGTAAAATAACCCATAAGATTTAGTGACTAGCACCAAACTAAGTAAAAGTCACCCTGCACATAATACAGGCTAATTTTCCTGCAAAATGTATCAAGTGGGCATTAAATTAAAGCCACGTAAAGCCATTTCCAAAAGTGTTTAGCTACTTTATATCATAGTAATATGTATTATTTTCAAATCATTCCAATATGTCCCAGTAAATTGGAAGGGTCCTAGAAAAGGCAGGTTCTTCACCCCCAAATGACCCACCATAACGCAAATAAGCTGCTGCTAACTGAACCTGGGAAATTTTGCTGGCATATAATGTGCTGGTGGTCTCTGGGGTCCTGCCAACCACCCAGGAGATGCTGAGCCACATTTCCTGTCCTGGGAAAGAAGAGATGTATTGAATTCACTTGGAATGGGAAAGCAAATCTTCTTCCCTATAGTATGACATACTTTAGTAGAAGATGGAAGAGAATTCACATTCTACATGGAGTAGCTGTGTGAATTTGGGCCATTTCATATACATCGTTAGAACTCAGTTTTTTCCTGGGTGTAAATGAAGTGAATGGTATCCATCTTGTTTGCTTTCTTAGTCTGTTTTCTGCTGGTATAACAAAAATACCACAGAATGGGAAAATCATAATGAAGACAAGTTCATTTGCTCACAGTTTTGGAGAGTGGGAAGTCCATGACTGAGCAGCTAGCATACTAGCATATGGAGAGACACTTCTTGCTGTGTCATCCTATAGCAGGAGAGAGAGAGTTTAAATAAACCACTGTGAAGATAATGGCATTAATCCATTTATGAAGGTGGGGTCATCATAGCCAAATCATCTCTAAAAGACCCCACATTTTAATACTATTAGAAGAGAAATTTAATTTTAGTGTGAATTTTGGAGGAAACAATGTTCAAATCAGAGAATAGGTTAAATGTGAGGAGTGTATCAGGACACCATTACATATATAACAATATGTCTGTATGCAGACACACATAACTATCTGGCAAGTAGGAATTGCTCCATATACGAATACTCCCTGTCTTCTTACATATGCTTAAATAGTAGCAGTATGTTTCAGAAAAATTTGGAAGTGAAAGCAGTTATTAGCTGTAGGATACAATGCTTTACTAGCAATTATAATTCTTGTATCTTGATGTGGCAGGTGGATATCTGAGGCTATGATTCTAAGTGTATTCTGTTCCTGTTCCCAAGAGAAATGGATTTTCCTCTTAGCGTTGCCACCATGGGCTGTGGGCTTGGAGGAAATGACTCCACCGCTCTGCTGCACTGTTTAAAAATATTTATCCCATGGACATTCTCTGAATGACTTTAGGGTTTCTTATGAGGCCAAAAAACGTGATGATGTTTCCTCATTCCACTCCAATTCTTATTTTTACTTGTTTTTCTATTTTTTTTTTCTGTAGTGTATTGCTATAGCCTGAGTGTCTATGCGTCCCTCAAGTTCATGTGTTGAAGTCTTAACACTCCAGGTGATAGTGTTAAGAGAGGGGACCCTGGTGAGTTGACCGGGTCCTGAGAGGGGAGTTTCCTAAG
Source organism: Heterocephalus glaber (assembly GCF_000247695.1). The sequence goes on from NW_004624801.1 coordinate 342,108, forward strand.
AGGAAAGGGCTGAAACCCCTTCAGCTCTTCCACCACCTGGGGACACAGTGAGAAAGCATCATCTTTGAACCTGCAGCTGGATTCACATAAAACCCCAAATTTGTCTTGAACTTGGACTTACCCCTAGAACTGTAGGATGTATTGTTGATAAGCCACCCAGTTTATGATATTTTGTTAGAGAATTCTGAGCACAGAGAGACACAGAAGTAATTCTCTACAGTTTTTCTAGTCTTGTGATTCTTGTCCATTCTGAATTTAGCTGGAAAATCTAATTTCACATTATTTTCTGCATCTTTAAAAGTCTTTCTTTAATGTATAACTGATGTACAGTGTGTAGTTCCCATACTAATAAATCAACATTTTAGTTAATGGAATAGGTACTAAATACAGTTTTCAGATATGATATTACTGCCTTTTTCTAAAATCAGGCTTATTTAAACAGCAAAATTCACAGGAATTAAAAATTGCACAAGTTGTTATTATAAAAAAGATGAGATACACAGCCTTTATAGTTACAATGCCAGAAAGTAAGTAGAGTCATAAAAATGTAATAACAAAGATAAAACATGAAAATTCTGATGAGGGCAGCATATATTTATGACACAAACTAAGAAAGGCCTTCAAATATGCTACTAAGTTTCGCAAAATGCTACAACTCTTCACTTATGGGCATTAGAGGAAAATAGTCTTCCCAGGGTGCTACTAACCTTTTGTGTCATTAATATTAAGAGGCACATCTTCAGATGGGTGATTTGTATGCTGAATGGCAGACAACTGTACCTGTCCAAACTGCATTTCTTTTCCGTTTTGTATATGCATTAATAAATGTAAGTTCTACTATTGCAGCATTTAGCTTAGCAGACATCAGTGATTTCTTGGTCCCCAGTGTAAGGAAAGATGGTCTATTCTCTGAAACAATTATAAAATAAATGGAGAGCAAACTGGGATATTCTGGGTACTCTTCCCAACATCATGTTTGGCACGGATCTCAGAGAAATCACAGTTCGTAAATGGTAAGTACGAGCAGTTACTGTAAGACAAAGTTTTCATAAGGGCTCTTTCATTGTTACATCACAAATAAATGTTAGAATGGTCATGGAATGACAGCAACTGAAATAAGAGCAATAATTGACCTATCAAACAGTATAAATTCTGTGTATTCGTCTCCAGCAATGTAGGCTGTTATCTCAGTTATTACTTGATGTTTTAAAACTTGAACAATAAGGAAAATGAAGGACCCACAGACTTATTTGCCCTCTTGGGGGTGGAGAATTGTAGGAGTGCAAAATACTAATGATTTTGCTTGTAGAAAAAAAGACAAATAAAAGCCATTTTTGTTTGCACTGAAGGCTTGGATAATATTTTAATGCTAATCCTTTGTAATACCGGTATTGTAATCACAATACTAATAATTATTATGAAAAGGCCTCTGATAATTGCCTTTCTATTAGGAGACAGAGCATTCTTGATCCCCATTGTGCCACCTTGTGGTCACAAAAGAACACAGGTTTTATTTATTTTTTTGTGAAAAGTAAACCTGTTAATTTTTTTTTTTTTTTTTGCTTTCAGGGATAGGAGATAATACTGGGAAGAACAGCTTAGAAAGCATGTGACCAAAAATACCTATGCACACAACATCACAGGCACCATTCAACATATAAAACAGCATACACTAAAAAGCAGCAAGTGGTATTGGTCTAAGAATGAGTGGTAGGTACTAGATTTTCACCTATGCTACCTCCAAAAAGAATCTATATTTAGAAGATAAAATAGGAGTTAAATTAGGCTGGCATTCTCTCTCTACCAATATAGACATGAAAATCTGGAGAATGTCCATTGAAAATCTAATAAATAATTCAGCAATCTATTCCAAGAGAAAGCAGCCAGATTTAGGTGTGAATTTTCAATATTGTATTAGAATAATCATGCAAATGTACATATACAAATTTCTTAATATATGAAATTTAATAGCGTCATTAAAGATTTACTTGGTATATGTATGTAGTATAATTTCAGAATTTTATGCATTTCAAAGAGTTGTAATATTTATTTAAAGGATTTTTCTAAATTCCACTTGGGTCAGTATCCAGACATGAAGAACAGAAAATGATGTGTTTACTCACCCTCCCACAGAAGACTATCAGCTAGAGACTAAATACTATATTTTGTAAACAAAAAAAAATTTAAAAATTTAGAGACCATTACAATAAACAATACTGTCATTCTAAATCATAGCATTATTGGGTTTTTTTTCAGTACTGGGAATTGAACTCAGGGCCTTGTGCTTGCCAGGCAGGCACAGGGCCACTGAGCTACGTTCCCAGCCCCCCACAGCATTTTTTTAAACTAGCATTTCTCGCTCATCTTCTCCTCTTTCTTTCCTTCTCTCTCTCTTCCTTCCTTCTTTCCTTCCTTTCATCCATCCTTCCTTCCTTCCTTTATTAGTTCCTTGCTTCCTTTCTTCCTTCTCTTTCTTCCAGCTTCCTGTTTAAGATTAGAAATTATATAGCTATTGAATTAAAAGGTTTCAGCCACTAGTACCTGATTTTTAAAATATTCGTGCACTCCTCTATTGAGTACATACCACATGTCAGGTTATTCATCGACACTGTAAAGGCAATAGTAACTGTATAGAAAAAAATCTTATCTTCATTGAACTTCAAGTGGGAGAGAGAGAAAGTAAAGAAACAAACGCACAATTTAATGTTATATACTGTAAAAGAATTTGAAAAACAACAGGAATTTACCACTGCTTATGTCGACAAGCTCAGACACCTGGAATAGAGAAAGTAAACCATGTAGATTCCCGAAGAGACAGTTCCAAACCAGTGCTAGTACCCTGAAGCAGGATTTGAGAATTTGATGGGGTAGCAAAAATTCAGTTTGGGTGAGGGCTTGGTGCAGATATGTATTTGATATGCACATGGGAACAAAGAGTTGGAAGCTGTGTATGTGACTTTGGTGCGGTGGGAGGTCAGCTGCTAAAGCTGCAGACTTGAAAGCCATCTTCCTAAGCTACATGTTTAAAAATGCAGGCCTTGATGTGATCTAGGAGTTGAATGGAAGTAGTAGGGAAATCATAGAGTTAGATAGAGCCAGGGCACTGTAGCCTTGTGTGGTAGAGCATTAGGGGAGCTTATTAAAGGTACCTGGGATGGAGCAGTCCAGAGGTTTGAGAGAAAACAGAGAGCAATTGTTACTTAAAAGCCAATGAAGAACGTGATCCAAACAGAGATTGTCAGTGCTGGAAATAAGTCTTGAAGGCTTTGGAAAGACAAGCTGGGGTAGATGGCTGATTGAAGGGCGCTCAAAGGAGAATGAGATGTGAGAAAAGTGGTGTTGTAAAGGGAAAAGATAAGGAGGGAATAGCAGGAGATAGATGTAAGGTAAAAGAAAGCTTTCCCCTTTTCCTTTCTTTGTATTTTTTTTTTTCTTTTGACAGTGGGAGGAAGTTCAGTATGTTTGTGAACAGATGGGAATGATCCCTCTCTAAGGAAAAAAATAGATAATGTAGGAGCGAGAGGATAATTAAAGAAGTAGAGCCCTTGAATACATGAGAAGAGATGGCATTTAGTAGATAAGCACACGGAGTGATCACATGTCATCTTAGCCTCAGACACTGCCAGGAAATAACAGACACAGATAGAGATGGATGGGTGGATTTCTTACTGGGTTGGAGGGGATTGGAAGGGGAAGTTTTCCTCTTGGCTTCCATTTTCACTATAATAGGAAGTAAAATAACCAGATGAGAATGGAGGTTATTGGCAGAGTGAAGGCAGGCAAGGTTTAAATACTCTTTCCAGAGATTTTGGATGGACTAGGGAAGTACAACAGGACCGAATATAATTGGATAACCAGGCAGTCCTGAAGTCCCTTTCTAGGTTTGTGATCACACTTTTAAAATAACAACAGCTAATGTGGCTGTGTGCTTTCTTCGTTTATAACATTTGTTATAGTTTAGTTTCCAAGAACTGATCAGTTGAAAAAATCCAGCTTTCCAAGTGAACATGTTTTATTTTTATGAATGGTGCACACATTTACATTTCAATAAAAGAGAGCTAATTTTATCTGCTACTGAAACACTAATTGTGAGGATCTAGATATAAATGGGGAGATCACAATTTGTCTGCAAAAGAGTACCTTAGGATTTAAGTATCCCAAAGAGCAAGAAGCTCTGACTGCCACGTGCCAGTTCTCCAGCTCTTCCTCAGTGTGGTCATATATCACAACTAAGTGTTGAGGGGAAGTGTGTTGAGACTGCTGGGATTCCACCAACACAATTTATCCTAGTCCAAGCTTTTTAGTATACTAAAGAGTATAGCTTGGGCTAGCATAAATTTATTTGGTTAAAAAAAACACATAATAAAAGGAGCTAAGTAGGAAATGCATGAACCGGAGAGCCACCAGTTTGTCTAAACTGGAATTGTTTGAGAACAATAGGCTCCTGGCAGAGTGGGTTGAGGCTACAGCTAAGTAGCAATCAAGTGGCAAACAAAATCTGCTTGTCTTCATGACAGTTTAATTTACTTTGTCTCCACCCATGGATTGATTTTTTTTTATACCTTTGTGTATAATGTCATGACTGGCTCTTCTGGCCCCATCCCTACCCTAAAACTATTGTCATTTCCTTATCAACAGACCATTTCATGTATTCAGTTCTGCAGGTCAGAGGGAAGGGGAGAACAAATCTTAAGTGAATTTGTTTTTGCTTTGATTTGGGAAGTTTTCTTTGATATACCTTTAGGATAGTTCTTTTCAACTTTTAATTACAAATTTACTCTTCATGTTTTCAACATTTACTATTATGTAACATAAAGTTAAGTAATGTTAAAATCTGATAGGGCTATTTGCAATGAATCCATGACACATAAAGAACAAAAAGGTGCACTTGTCATGGGAAGTGTAATGAAAAGAGAGTGATGGATTCCAGGCTAATAATAGGCTTTAATAAATTAAGCATTTTTAATGATGTGTTTGTGTGTTTATTATGACATGCATTGAAGCTACTGCACTACTGAATAATGTTAAGGACACATTTTAAAAAGTATTGAAGAAGAGGGCCGGGGATTTAGCTCAGTGGTTCTGGCGCCTGCCTTGCAAGTGCAAGGTCTTGAGTTTGATCCTCATTATCAAATAAATAAATAAATAAATAAAAGAGTATTGAAGAAGAGACACATATGATATAAGTGAAACTCAAATGTATTACATTTGGTGACTGTCCTATATTCAACTGCAATATATGAATGAGGGATGTATTTATGCTTAGTTGGTAGAAAAATTGTTGTTATATCAGGTGGCTACAGCAAATTATTATTTTTTTGCTGAATATCATAACACAATCACAAGAAAGAGGCACAGAAAAACTTGTTGGTATGGTTCTTTACAAATACTTACAAACAAAACACTCTTGAAAGAGTCAAATATACTCTCTTCTTGTTCCTAATTATTTACAATGACAGCTTCCAGTCTACTTAGTTTTTCCAGGACCCTGTGTGAAGGAAATCTATATGCTTCTTAAGAACATTGTATTGAAAAAAACCAGAGAACACCATTGTTTTTGAATTCATGTACAATGATGGGCCATGAAGAAAAAAAGTAGTGATTTTCAGCTTACCATCTGTCATGAAAACAACATGGTAATGATGATAAAATACTAACAATAGTAGTAGAATCTTTGCAGCAGCCCTCAGAGGTCATCATATTAAAGTAAGTACGTGAAAAAAAAAAGAAGAGAGAATAGAGTATCATGGTGAATGTCTCAAGACTGAACATCCAAGTCCAGGAGGGCTAAAAAGTAACTCATAGTCATTTCTCTATTATAATCACTTCAATTATGTGACTCTAAGAGGATATATTCATGTAGAAGTTTCAAAAATTGATCCAAAAATTTTATGTCTAATAGACCAAATCGCATTTGAGAAAATTTCTACCATTTCAGTTGTGCCAAAGACATCACAGTACAAATAACTCCAGAGGGAGGGGTCCTTAAGAAGATATTCTCAACTCTCGGTGCCATGTTTGCAAAATGAAACAAAACAAAAATCAGGGGAAGAGGATTGAAGGAATTTGTTCATGGATCTTTGATATATATTTAACTTTAAAAATAACTAAATGTTCTCTTTAAAATTTTTAAATTTTGAATATGAAGGATTTAGAAGACTCTTGTTTGTGGTAATCAACTTCTTGTTTCCATTTTATTAGAGTACATACTGAAACTCAAGCTTTGACCAAAATTAATGGACTTCTTTTATTTCTTTGAAATGTCTGATGAATTTTTCTCCTAAATTATCTCATAAGATACGAGAATTTACTACTTCTAAAATCCACCCACCTCTCTTCATTTTGATTTTTACACTCTGTTGTTTTTCTCTCTTGGAAGCAACTCTGCAATTTGTACCCACATATGCCACATGAATGGATTTTCTATGGAACTAGAGTCATTATGTGACAACCTAAGTGTTAGGAAAAATAGAAACTCAGGCCCTGGGATGTAGCTCAGTGGTGCTGCGCCTGCCTGGCAAGTGCAAGGTCCTGAGTTCAATCCCCAGTAGATCGAAGTCTCTTAACAAATCAGTATTTTCATGGTTTGACTTTGGGCTTAGCAATTTGTACCATTAACAGTACATTTGCATACCTAGTGCAGGAGATTTAATGATGAGATGAACTCATTTGTCTTGCTGTTAAAGAAAATGTTCAAATGAACTGAAGTCCAAAAACCCTACTTACTTATTATTGGAGTTTTGATATTAAGACTGACAATTTAACCTACTAAGGGGATTTGATTACACTTATAAGTAGATATAATGGAGTTCATGGAGAAAAGACCAAGCTTACATTGATTTTTAGGAATTTCTAGTAAGAGTAAGTCTGTGGTGACTTTGCAGTTAGGTTCATAGAGGTAGTTTGTCAGAGTTTGCCTTCTGTGAGGCATGACACTAAAAGAGGAACAGGTAAATGGGAGTGGACACATGCATTCTACTTGTTTTTCCTTATTAAATCCACTAAGGGAATTTCCCTGAACTTCTCCCACTAGAGAATTTATATTGATTTAGAATTATTTCTATATTCACTCATTTAATAAAGAATAAAATATTATATGAATAATTTAGGATTTTTTTTATCCTAATGAGTCGAGATATGGAATTGCAACATCTGTGCGCACAGAAGAGCTTTGACCCAGTGCTTGTTGTAGACCCTCAGTAAACAGAAGATCAAAATTCCCTGAGGGCCTCAATGGAGATTACAAACTGTAGCAACAATGAAAAAGGGAGCTATGTCTTTTTTATACTCTTTAATACTTCTTATTAGGGTTTTGTTCTTTATCGTGAAATAATACCCAGGGAAACATAAAAGAATGATAAACAAGACACATACAAAAATAAAAGTAAATCATAATCACATTAATTAGGTCATTGTTGTACATATACATAATTAGAGCAGAGATATAAAGCCTGATCCACTAAAAATACTATCGGGAGACCATCCAGACATGGAGTACCAGCGACTCCAACTGGTTTCAACCCTTCTTTCCTTCCTTCCTTCCTTTCTTTCTTTCTTTCTTTCTTTCTTTCTTTCTTTCTTTCTTTCTTTCTTTCTCTCTTTCTGTTTTTTTCTCTATCCAGGGCCTGGCAAATGCTCTGCCTGGGAATTATGCCCGTAGCCATTTTTGACCGTTGCTATATTTAATTTGTGCTACACAAATAAAATGAAAGGATTTTTGAGTCACACATTTTTTTGAGATGTATCTCATTAAGTTCCCCAGGCTGGCCTTGGACT
>NW_004624801.1:349983-391657 GCF_000247695.1 Heterocephalus glaber
CTTTCTTTCTTTCTTTCTTTCTTTCTTTCTTTCTTTCTTTCTTTCTCTCTTTCTCTTTCTTTGTTTCTTTCTCTCTCTCTTTCTTTCTCTCTTTCTGTCTCTTTCTCTTTCTTCCTTTCTTTTTATCTCATATATGTGCATATCAATGACCTTTTTTGTCTATCATGAACCATTTTACATGATTTTTATTTAAGAAAAATTGAGTACAGAATTATTACTTTCCCCATAATTGAGAGGTTTCCTTGTTTGTTTTTACTGCCTCTTAAATTTTACATCTGAAATAAATAATGCCTTACTTCTCTCATCCTAATTTTAGTCCTGAAGACAAATATGGAAAGACACAGCTGAGTGTGGTGGCACTGGCTTAGAATTCTAGTACTCTGCAAGGATGAGATGGGAGGATCACATCTTAGAGCCCAGCCTGGGCAACGATATCTTATCTCTAAATAAAATATTTTTTAAAAAGCTAGGGATACAGCTCAATTCAAATGCCTTGAGTTCAATCCTTAGTGCCACAGAAAGAAAGAAAGAATAAAAGAAAGAAAGAAAGAAGAAAAGCTGATGAGATCTAAAATATATTTATAAACACATATAGATTGTGTTTCTGAAAGAAGTGAAATCATACACTAGTATCATCTGCATTCAAAGTTAAATGAAGTTAATAGACAAATTTTAGGACATAATTTGTGTTATGAAACAATCCAATTTGTTCAGTTATTTGTTGTTTTTGATGTTTCTTTTCAATAATTATAGATTCCTAAGTACAGCAGTTAATTGTCACTAATGAGGTTAAGTTCAAGATACATTGTGTTCAAGCAACACAAAGTTCAGTATTTTCCTAAATGTTTAACCGGCTCTCAGGTCCCTCTGGAGATGAGCAAGCTCAACACAGCCTACTTGTAGGTTTGCTAAAATCTAGAAAGTATACAGTGATGAAAAACAGGTCAAAACTTAATCTCCATAGAATCAGTTTTACATTCATTAATTGTAATCACTGATATTCATAATAACCTTAATTCTTTTTTATAAGCTCACTTGAAAGCCACTTATTTTTAACATGTTAAGAGTGACTAATCAAAACATGTCAACTGTAATTAGTTTGAACAGAAAACATTTCTTGTTTGAATACACATTTTGCAATCATTATATCATTCATTCTAAAATGAATGGATGAGCATTTTACCTCTTCTGTAATGAGAAGGAACAAATACTTAAATTGTTCATGAAATTTACTCAAACTCCAAGAATCAAAGACAGGGAATAGCAATCGCACTTTTTTTGCTCAATTTAACCTGATGTTCCAGTGCATTATTCCAGGCTAGGGTTCAGATGACTTTTCTATAAAGAACCAGAGAGTGAGTATTTCAGACTGTGTGGGACACAGGGCCTCTCTGTCTCACTCACTCATCCTGCCACCATAGTTAGAAAGCTACTTATTTCTGTAAACAAATGAGTGTGGCTGCTTTCCAGTAAAACAGTGAAATTCACAGAATTTGAATGTCATAAAATTTTTCCAAGTCGTAAAACAGTGCTTACCTTTTTACTCTTTTCCTGCCTTAAAAATACAATAACGAGGTAATATAGATTTTAGGCCTGGTTTTGCCTATGGGAATAGTTGTAGATTTTTATTCCAGGGCCCTGTGAAGTGTGGCATTTTTGATTTAAAATCTCAGAAATACCCAGTGTTTTCTTTTCTATGAGCCTAGTGGTATACAGGATATCCTTCTGTAAAACATTGTCTCTGTTTTGGGTCATTTTCCAGATAAAGACACTTGCCCATCAATAATGCTCAATCTTGTATTATTTTTTTAAATGAGATATAGATACCTTGTGAGCAAGGAGCTATGTTTCTGGTGTTATTTCACACAAATAATTGTTTTTTGAAGAGTTGGCCTTTTAAAGAAAAATTTCCCATTGATACTATTTCTCAATGTCATTATTTTTTTTCCTGTGTTGCTCTTTTCCATTTTAATTCAGCTTTTCATTAACACCTCTACATAATCAATAATATTCAAAGATCCACAAGACAGCTCTTCCAGAGATCTGGAGATTTGAGCCCCATCATCAAGAAGCATCCTAAAGGCTTTTCTAGAGTTACCTATGCATGGACACCAGAAGGATGAGGAGTCTCCTCGGTGGGTTATGGTCACAGCAGCAGCCCTGTCACATCAGCACCGCTAGGCTCCACAGCCACTCAGGCCATCCATGGCCAACGGCAAATGCCCCACATCTACTTGCAGTGTAATAATCAATGTCCTGATCTGCAGCTGATCAAAGTTCCCAGAGAAGAAAAGAGAATGAGGAAAGGGATGAGGTCAGAGATCCGAGTAGATCACCTATTCTGCCCACTCTCTGCTGACCCAGGGAATTCCCTACAGAGAGCTCAGTTTACTTTTCACCTGCTTAGGAAATCTTCCTGCATTCCGTAGAAAAATAAATCAGAGCACTTGGCCTGATGAAAGGCAATAGTATCGGGGACAAGCTTTGTTTTAGTTTGATTTTTGATGACTGAAGTCACTGCAGTGGCTTTTATTTGCTCATAACTCTGGAGCCAGGGTCTCTGACCTTTAAGCCATCCTTCTTATCGAGTTAAGGTTGGGACAAAATGCTTGTCATTCTAACTTGTCAGCCAGATTCAAACCATCCCAAACCAAACACACATGGCTGCTTCCTTCAGGCCATCAGTTGGGATGATTTTTCCATGATATACTAAACATTTAGATACTTTTGAAAGAACACTCACCAGCCAGTACATCTCCTTTCTAACCAGAATGTTGCTGAGGTCATCCGTAGTGACTTGAGAACGTGTCCTTTAAAGAGAATGCTTTTAGACCAGAAGCATTAGTTATGGAGGTTGTCATTGTTGTTATTCCTCCAAGGAAGAGAATAAAAGTGTAATCACACTAGGTCATGTGTAAATTTATGCTGTTTTTACTGGCTCTTAACCCTTTTCCTTCCAGGAATTGTTAAGTTCCTTTGCAGTCGTATATCAGCAGTTGGGTATGTTCTCACCAAACATGACTGTTTGACGGCAAGGCCCCTCAGTAGACCAACAGAATAAAAGTCAGGTCCTGTAACTGATTCCCTGGAAATTACGTAAGAGAAATAAATACCCCGGTATTTGCACAAAGGAAATTATGAAATTCCCAACAAACTTGAATTCATAGACTCTTAAATTCTCCTGTGAGAAAAAATTTTACTTGGTCTCAAGGGGTCTTTCGTACAGTTAGGAATAAAACCTTTTGTAAGGAAGATCTCTGATTCCTAGACTGCTCGAAATGGGCTGCAGTTCAGCCAGGCTTCTGTTGGAGACTCGGAAAGAGGCCAGGAGACAAGACAAAGCTCAGAGCATCTGTCCATGCATAGATTTCCTCCCTTTCTCTCCCTCTCCCTCTCTCTCTCTCTCTCTCTCTCTCTCTCTCTCTCTCCTTTATTTAATGGTGAATAAGTGAAATCACAGAGAATTAGTTTGCACTATGAAGAAGCAATTCCAAAAGTATTTCAGTGTTTTTCTTTTTCTTGTCTTTTTCTCTTTCAGATTGCACTGGTTCATTTTATGGTATCAAGTGCTCCTGGTCTTTTCTGGCATGTTGCTTTGATAAGTGAAGTGTTTGAATGGAGCTGGTGAAACTGAGATCACATAGGCTTGAGCTGCATGTCTAGAGATGGATAAAATGCTAACTTGTGGTAGTAATACAATCCGAAGAGCGCTGCCTGGATCACCAGCAATGTTTGCATCCTTTTAGAGGACTTGAAATAATATACGGACCATGGAGAAGGAAAGTAAGCAAAGTAAGTAAGGAATGCATGCAGGAAGGAGACAGAAAACAGTAAAAATGAATATCGGTGCTTAATTCACTTAATTCCCGAGCCTGTGATTAATGAAATTTGTATTAATTTCCGGTATATTGCCTGGATTTCAAAACTATGGACAACATAAATCTGTTTTGATAACTGATGCCGGCTCCAGGTGAATGCTCAGATTACTTCTCAAAAGGAACACAGAGAATAATTTTCCTATTCTCTATCCACAGGAAACTGTTTAAATTGTCTGTTCTTAGCTCATGCTTCACTGAACTTTTGAAGCTATTTAGCCTCAGAGCTTTATAGACTTAACTACTTTCCAAAAAGTCTGAGAGAGTTGATAATATCTCGTTGGAATTTTTCATGTTTTTAGTGTATAAGAAATGTGTGTGTGATGGGTGGGTAGATGAGTTTCTAAAATTGCAAATTGTGAAATGTAACTGGACTTTCATCATGATCAATTCAGAATCATGGAAGCAATTTACTGAGAAAGGGAATCTTAGAGCTGACCACAGCTCTTCTGTCAGAACATAGAACTGCAAATCAAAACTTAGCCTTCTTTCCTCTCTTGGGAGATTTTTTGGTGTGTCATTGCTGGGTCAACAGATAAAACTCCTGTGTGTGTGTGTGTGTGTGTGTGTGTGCGCGCGCACGCGCGTGCGCGCACACATGTTTTTATATACTCAGAATTTGCTTTTTGGCAGCTAATCCATTGAACTTTTTCTTCCTTCAGTTATTATTCAGTAAGGAGGCACATATTTTATGTAAAAATAATATTCAATAAATGTAATTGCTTCAGGGTCTGATGTTTGCAGAAGTGGGATATATATCATTATTTTTTCAAGGTTTTTTAAAAGCACTATTACATGTGCTTTCAAATACATAAACAAGGTTTAATCTCACTAAACGTGAAAGCAAACACTCCTAATTGATTTTTTCCCGTGTTGACTTAGCAGTTACCGTATGAGTCTTCATGTATTTAAGTTTACAAGCAGGGAAATGGCAGACTGGAAAAAGGCATTATTTATTGTGTCAGTTCCTGCCTCTCTAAAGCTTGGTGACTCAGTTATGCAAACCATACAAAAGAATAGGTCAGAATAAATACTAGTTTTGAAATAAAATCTTTGCTGATAACAAGATCACAAGCTTAAATACTGGTAACAGAATTTAGGCCTGTGTTATAAATTTAGATATTATTGCTAACCCTAGAAACCATTTCTAAAATGCTTGTTTATAGTGATCATTGATTCAAATTCTATTACACTTAAAATGAATGGGTTTTAGCTTAAATTCAAATGAAGAAGAAATATATGGATCTGATCTTGACAAGTACATTTAAATATTTAACTGTCTATAAGACAAGTAGTGGCATAATCTAGATATTCTCCTAAATTCATATGATGTTATTAATGTTGTTATATTATCATTCATTACTAATGTTATTGGTGGTAGTTAGGTACAATATTTTATTTTTGCACTGCTTTAATGCAAGTTCATAAATTTATCAGAAGACCGAAATATTTATCAATTGAGGATATGTGTCTGCAGAGTGGAAATTGGACAATGACGGAGGAAAATTTCAATCCAATCCACAGATCATGATTGAATTTATATTTAAAATGAAAAACTTGCTCACAAAAAATTTGAGTTAAATGTTTAGAAAGGGATATTGTATAAAGAGTGAAAAATCAACCTCCAAACTTTCTATGTTATAGAGTGAAGAAATAATTTAGTGCTCTATTGTATAAAAAAACAAACAAACACATCTTTATCCAGTCTCCAGTTGATGGACAATTGGGCTGTTTCCAAGTTTTAGCTATTACAAACTGTGCCACTATAAATATGGGTGAGCATTTATCACTGTGGTATGATTCTTTTAATTCTTTTGGGAAGATCCCCAGCATGGGAATAGCTGGGTCAAATGGGACCTCTAATCCTAGTTGTTGAAGGTATCTCCATACTGATTTCCACAGTGGGTGCACCAGTCTGCACTCCCAACAATGAAGAAGGGTTCCTTTCTCCCCACAGCATTTGTTATTGGTTGATTTCTTGATAGCAGCCACTCTTTCTGGGGTGAGGTGGAATCTCAGCGTTGTTTTCATCTGCATCTCTCAAATGACCAGTGATGAGCCATAAAAAATGAGAAACTAGAGAGATATTTACAGCTTAGTGGATGCACATTGAGGCCATACTCTTAAGTGTAATAAATAGGACACACATGTGTAAATACCAAATAGTTTCTCTGGTGTGAAAAACTAAAAGTGTAAATAAGGATCAAAATGTATAATTGATATTGTGAAATAGGAAGAAAACTTCTAAAGGAGTAGGGGAAATTGGAGGGGTAGGGGAAAGGAAAGAAGGAAAAGAAAAAGTTATGAGAAAAGGAAAAAATGGAAACAAAGTCTTTGTAAATAAGCAAGGGCGGAGGGGGTGAAGGGAGGGCAGGGAAATGGGCAAAAATAAGAACCAAGATACATCAAGTACAGGTACAAGTACCCAGTGATAAATGTAACTGTATTGTATACCTAAAATGTTCCAATAAACCTAATGGAAGAAAAAAGAAATAATTTAAGGGGAACTTGTCTGAGCAGATTTGCTATGAAAAATTATATTTTACAGAAAGCAGAGGGGGAAATACTGGATTTGAAATCATTTAAGCTTAAAATTCATATCGACAGTACCCATACTCATGAGGAGGTTTCTGTATCTTTATTTTTTAATTAAAATTGGGATTTGGGAAATCATATTGAGAAAAAAACAAAATAAAATGTTAAGCTACAGAAGAGGAATTGGAAAAACAAAGCCAATCAGATTAATGTTCCAACTGCTATATTTCTATTTCTTATCCCTCTGGTTTTCACAGACTCCTCCTCCCTTTGTGACGAAGAAAATGCCAACTCATCATCTTTGTGTTAAGAGTCTAAGATCTGACCCAGATTTAATGATGAATCCTAATATCTCTTTAAGAAATTCATGAATTACTAAAATATTGATAATCACTTAGAAAACATACTTTACTTTTCTTCCTTAGTCAATCTGTACTTCCAGATATACCTGCAATATGTCCCCAGATTCCTCAGATATTTACCTTATTTACCTTTATTTACCTCTTCATTTAGTATTTTAGTATTAATCAAATGCAACAATAGACTTCTTTGTTATTTAAGGGCTTATTGTATTACATGGCTTATTCTTCTGACTCAATTATTTACTGATATATTTCATCATTAATAGCTGCAGCAGCAGTACTATAAATAACTGATTGTTCAGGTGATCACTATGTTCTAGGGAATTTATATATATATATATATATATTAATTCTCATCTCTGTAACAATGGTTTCCAGCTAGTAAATGGCAGATCAAGTTTCCAAACATAGAGCAGGGTGACTTAATTCCGAATTCCTCCACAGTGAACAATGCTACAGGTACCAGGTACCATCATCATCAAAGTTGCACACTTTAGAATTTTCTTTTCTTTTTTTTTTTTTGGTACTGGGGATCGAACTCGGGACCTTGCGCTTGCAAGGCAGGCACTGGAACCACTGAGCTAAATCCCCTGCCCACTTTAGAATTTTCTTGAAATTCTATATGTTGGGATTTAATGTGAAAGAATTGCAATTAAAAAGTTTTTAAGAGCTTACAATGTTTGACCATGCAATTTCACATCTAGAAATGGATTCTAAAAAAATTGTAAAAGATGAGGAAAAACATTAATCTATACAGATAGTTAATGCAACTCTAGAAAAATGAAAGTAAAAAAAGAACGTAAAGATATAAAAATATGTGAGGATTATCATTCATATATATTATGGAGATATATATGTTCATTAAAATGTATGTTTTCAAATGTTTTTAATTTCATGCCAAATACACAAATATAAAAATATGACATTCATTAAATCATATGATAATTTATCTTAAATTTATAAAACATAAATGACTTAAAAATAGAAGCAGAAATATAGGGAATACAAGAGATAAATAAAATTATTTATAATGGTTGCTTCCCAATTATAGGAATATATTTATTTTATTTTCTACATTTTCTCACATTATTCTACATTTTTAAATGCCTTTAAAATCTTTACATAATACATTTTTCACAGTGAGAATAATTGCTTTGATTTAAAAAGACCTAAAATATACTTTTAAAAAATCCTACACATGGTTGAAGTCCACATCCCAAAAGCTACAGGACCGACCAGGCATACAGCCTTTTTTTCATCTGTATCACTACAGTGATGCTCACATTATTCAAAAGATGTTTTGTATTTTCTTTGTAGCTTGTGGAATATTTCATAAATATCTATGATAGTACTTAGGCTTGGCTGTCTGAAGTCTTTGTGTTCTTTGTTATCATCATTATTGTTGTTAGTTTTGGAAAAAAGCCAGTCTGCATGACTCTTACAGTCTTTCAGTGAGATTTTACTAAGGCAAGGAGACATTCTTACAGGTGCTTTTAACACTGAATTGAGTTTCTAATTGTAGCATATCTTCCTGGAAAGTATTGCTCATTGTGTCGGGGAGCGGGCTATAGATGTTTGAGGTAGGCTCATCTTTCCTAAGGGCTAAAAAAAGTGATTTTCTTTTAGAACCTGCTATTTCTAAGGAATATTTTCTCATCTCCTCTTCTTCCTCTTTCCTTCCTACTTTCCTCCTTCATTTTCCTTGTTTCAACTTATAAATGTCCATGTAATGCAGAACTGCAATGTAGCATGTCTGGGAAAACACAATAGCAGCACTTTGCTTCTTGAAAAGCTCTCAATACATGTTAGCTTATTATTGGTCTTCTTATTATTTCATCACTATTATTAAATGATATTACTAAGCCTCCAATAATGAAGGTTGCTTCTTCCCAGTGGCCATGACTAGTGGGCATGATAATTGCTATTTTTCTCAGTTGGTTCCTCCTCCAGCCACAGAGCTGTGTTAAAGCAGCCCTACCTGGATGTTATGGTTTATATCTAGATGTCCTCCAAAGCCTTATGAGCTCATGGGTGAGGCTTTTGGGAGATGATTGGGTCATGGGAGGTGTGTTAATTACTTTCCTCTCCTTGCTGGGATAAAATACCTGTCACCCAAAGTTAAAGGGGAAAGGTTTATTTAGCTTATAGTCCGTAGAGGTTTTCAGTCTATAATCAACTGGCTCCAAGGAAGGGTGACAGAGGGGCAACAGTTCATGGTGATGAAAGACAGCAAAAGTAACAAGGGACTTTAACAGTGACTTTCTGCCCCTTTTATTTTATTCAGACTACCAGGAGTAGAGCGATGCCAAACCAATCACTCACATGTAGTGATTTAGTAATCACATGCCTTTAATTCCAGCATCACACACTCTAGATTCAGCCACCTTCAAAATAGCCCCACCTCATTTGCATGAGGCTTTAGGGGGACATCTAAACACAAGCCATAATGAGGGGTGATACACATTAGTGGATTTCTCTGCAAAGGGGTTTATAGCTCAATGTGATGTTGGGAGGTGAAGGCTGGTCAGAGGCAATGGGTCACTGGGGGCATGGCCTGGAAGAGTATAGCTCTCTCCCTTCTGCATTCACTCTTTCTGTTTCCAGCTGCCATGCCATGAGCTCTTTCTCCTCTGCCGTGCCTCCCGGGCTTGGAACCAGGTGAATAGGGTCTGAAACTTCTACAAACTGTGAGCTAAAATAAACCTCCCTTTCCACTTTAAGTTGTGAGTGTTGGGTTTTGTGAAAGTGACTAAGACATTGGCCCAAAGCCTGCCATCCACGATGAAGGGAGGCCACAAGGCTCACTGAAGAACTAACACACTACAGATTACACAGATGAAATGCTTATTGCAATCATAGTGTTAAGAAGCAATAATGTGAGGCCTGATCCTATGATGCACATGGTATTTTCAGAGTCCAATTGTCTCCTTAATGTGAGATAAATGAAATCTTCCAGAGTATGACAGAGGAGGTAAATAATAACTCACTTGACCTAGACATATGAGCTTCTAAAGAACAGTGCTACTTACTGTTATTTGTTTTAACAGATTTGATGGAAATTGTCAATTATAAATGGAAACAATAAACACTGAAATATTAGTGAATAAATGTGATTTTGTTGTATATATAAACATATTAACAGTTGAGAACATACAGGAACCTCCTTAACCAGAGGTCTTTCTCAGCTATTCACAAGGCATAAATTCAAGGACTAAGGCATTTAAAGCTAAAACAGACGCCATCAATATATATCTTGAATTTTTTTTACCCAGAAAGAAAACTGACCAAGAAAAGGTACCTTCAAATTCAGCATCTGTTCATACTATTTCAAAAATACATCTTTAGATGTGTTAGCTCATATTTGCTTTCACTTTACATATATTTTTAACAACCTTAGTTACATAACTTCTCAGCCCAGTGCAGAGTAGAATCAACAAATTAGAGTTTCCTGATAGCCCGACAAGATTCAAAGAATATTTTTCAAAAGCAAAAATGTGAAGACTCCCACTGGTAGAGAAGGAAAAACAAGCAGAAGTGTTTAAGTAAGTTTAGGCCAGGGTCTCTTAATTTAGAGGAAGTGTCTGTGCTATACCCTGATAGGATGTCTGCAATGCAGGTAAAAATGAAAGAGCTTATATTTATTATAATTATACTAATTCATTATTCAGGTCACATTATAGTAAAAACATTCTGTTCCTTTTATTCATCATTCAACTGACATTTATGGAGGCTTATCATAAGACTTATCAGACTTATCTATCTGGTGAAATGCAAGGCAATGAGGACATAAAGATAAAAAAGACATTTCCTGATTTTTCCTGATTTTTGAATAGCCCACCATTGGTATGTAGATGCAGCCATGAAAAAAATTTTGTAGTAGTTAGACAGAAAACAAGATTTCTCTGCTACAAATAGGTACTGAATGCTACAGGAGCATTCAGTCAGAGCTGCTTAAGTACAATAATTCAGAGAAAATGACTCCCACCCAGATGCATTTCAATCATTTCGACAAGCCATGGTGCAAGATGTTGCATTCCCAGGCTTGCCAGACCAGTATGGCGCTAGTGCTGTGATGCACACTGAGCTTAGGGAATTAAGTTCTGCTGCCTCACAGCTAAGGGTGTCTGCAGAGAGAGACATACGGTAAGGCTATGCCATCCTCAGAAACAGTTTCTCATTCATACACATCATTTCAACTAGGTAGAAATATCTGGACAAAATGGTCATTTTAAGGGCACTGACTGGACAGAGGCAATTTTGTCTCTTGGTGTGTTCTTAGCATCCTTAACACCACTACATATGGTAAAATTTTGTGCATTTTAAATCTTGTTCACTTGAATATTTCATGTGTGGATTGTTTGTCCTCTCAAGCAGAAATTTTATTCTCCTAAGGGAGAAAAATGTTTCTTGTAGGGGTTCCTGACTCCCATATCAACTAGCACAGAGTTGAAGTCCAAAGTAGTTATTCAGCAAGTATGTTCATTGAATTTAATATGGAGATTACCAAAGTGGTCAGTAAAGTTGCATAATTTTTAAGGTCAAATCTATTTTCCAATAGGTACATTTATATTAAATGCCTTAAAATATCATACTTGATAATGTTGTTCTCATAGTAGCAGATTGCAAACTCATCCTGACTTCATTTCACGCCAATATGATGATTTATTTATTATTTAGTACCTCTGATTACTACTCAGCAGATCAGTACATAGATATTAATACCTAGTAAATACAAATTTTAGAAGCTTTTCATTTCTTATTGTGAACTTGAACTGTATACACACATATGGGAATTTGGAAAATATATTTAATTGTTGGAAATCTTTACATAAATGGAGAGGAAAGATTTTTGCTCCTAGTGAAGCAATCACCTTCTACGTGACAGAATCATTCACGATCTGACTGCAGAGCTAGATTGTGACTAATATTTGTCCCTAAAATTATAGGTGGTTACCATGGAGGCAATTTCCTTGGAAAAATTTAATCCACAGATGGATCCTAGCCGGCAACTACAATGGTGTCCAAAACTAATAGATATTTTTGCTAAATAAGGCCTGACTCAGCCAAAACAGACAGATTGACAAGAGAAATCTGTATCATACACTGCTCCCCACAAAGCACATGTATCCAAGTCCTAATGCTTTGGCACACTACAATTTTCCTAGTAGGAACATAATGAAAAGTCATTTATTAATTAAAATGCTTTTGCATATTGTTTCTTTTTAGAATGCAACAATGGAGCTATACAACTGTATCACACATATACAAAGGTTTAATTACAAAATATTATCTTTGTGTTCCTTTAAATGATTAGGGTAGATATTCTATTCAGACTGGGAAGCTGCTGATTATTAGATCTTTGACTGTTTTTTTTTTTGGTACCAGGGATCGAACTCAGAACCTTTCTCTTTTGAGGCAGGCGGCGGTGCCACTGAGCTAAATCCCCAGCCAGAAGCTGCGTATTTTTAACACCCTTAATTTTTCACGAACGTTCTTCTTAAATATACATAAGCCTTCCTGCATATCACCCAAACCATGAAAGAAAGGGTGAGAGAGACTCTGATGGCTAATGACAAAGACTGGGATGCAACCATTGTGTGCTTCCCATGGCTAAATTTATACCACTAAACATAATAAGCATAACTTTGTGCTCATTTCTTTAATGAATTTCTTCTGCCATATGAAACTATCTTGGCCTGTGGTGTATTTATTTAAATTTGACTATTAAAGCAAAACAATTTCAATCCAAGTTTCAGAAAAAAATAGCATCTCCTTCTTGATAACTGATTTTTCAACAGAAGTCATTACTTGGGGGAAAAACAGTGTCACTTCTCTGAATTCATATGGCCTGGAAAATGTTTAGCCATCTACAGATGCCCTAATTGAATCTTAGTAAAGAAAGTCTCAAAATGATTGATTTTCTTTTCCCATTTAGCCTTAATACGTTTTAAGGCATTCATTGGATCCTCAGCTTTTTCCTTAGAAGAAATCCAAGAGGCAGCTCATGTCTGAGGGAGCTTTTGAAGTGGACTGAACTGTTAATTTATTCTCCATCATTTGAGTAACAGAGCTAATTTGCCTATCTACAGATTCCTTTAGCTTTAGGATACATCCTGGATTCTTTTTGTTTAATTAGTACTGTTTGTAGAACATGTTTATGCTCCTTGTGGGGAATTGGTGCATATATATAACACATTTTAATTCCTTTTTCATTCTCTTTCCTTCTCCTTCCTTCATCTTTCAATCTTTTCCTCATTTGAGAAAGCCCTATATCCCTATTTCCCATTTATCTATCTTTTATTTTTCTCTTTATTTGTATTTTGGGTTTGTCATATATGAGATGCCAAGTGATATTTAGCTTGTGTGTCTGATTTATTTCACCTGACATTATGATCTCAAAGTGCATCCATTTCTCCATAAATGACTGGAGATTATCTTTCTCTATTATGTGTAAATGCCACAATTTCTTCACCCATTAATCTGTTGATGGACATATAAGTCGTTTTCAAGATTAAGCTATTATGAACTGTGCTGCAATAAATATGGATATGCATGTATCTCTGTAATACATATCTTTAACTCTTTTGGGAAGATACCTAGAAGGGGAATAGTTGAATCAAAGGGAATTACTAGTTTTAGTGTTTGGGAAAACTCCATACTGATTTCCATAGTGGTTATAGTAGTTTACATTCCCTTGAACAATTTAAAAGGGTCTCTTTTTCCCTCTGCAGCCTGGCCAGCATTTGTTATTACTTGATTTTTCTATAACAGCCATTCTTTCTGGGGTGAGGGGGAATCTCCATGTTGCTTTAATTTTCATTTCCGTAAAGGCCAGAGATGCTGAACGTTTCATCAAATATTTATTGACCACTTGTACTTTTTCTGTGAAGTTTCTGTCCATTTCACTTGTCTATGTTTTCATTGGGTCTTTTATTTTGGGGGGTCTAATTTTTAAAGTTTTTTTTATATTCTAGATATTGGTCTTCTGTCTGAGGAGTAGCTGGCAAATTTTTTTTCCTATTCTGTACACTGTCTTTTCACTTTCTTGGTGGTTTCTTTTGCCGTGCAAAAGCTTTTTAATTCGATATGATCCCATTTATTGATTCTTGCTACTATTTCCTGTGTAACCGGGGTTCTGGGTTCTTACACATTAATGACCTAATAGCTTTTATAGCAGACCTCCCTTGTGTGAGACAGCATTTCCACTTACAAGGTTTCAGAAGGCCACAGGGTTTGTGACGGGGCTTGGTATACGGCATAATCTCACAAATGAGACGGAGAGCGAGGCCCCCGGGCTATCAGAACTCTCACAGTATGTGCACGACTTATTCTACACCCGTTTAATTTAAGCATCTTGCTCGGTGCTGGGAAATAAGGCACACTTGGTCTTTCAGCAAGCAGCGAGTGCAACACCCAAGCGCATTTCAGCAGCACCTCCTAGGGGCCACGTGAGGAAAGGAGACCAGGAGGTGGGCAGACGCGGAACGCTTCCTGGAATTGCCAGTTTCACCTCTCCTATATGCCAGCGTGCACCCCTCTGTACCGCCCAGTACGCCAGCTAGTTTGCTGAAGTACTCTGGTGACTCAGTGAGGCCTTTAGAGGTCTAAATAAACTGCTACCCATTCGACTGCTTGAGGAAATAAACATTAAGAAACACAGGGACTGCAAACTTAGCGGAAGAAAAGACTCCTAAATATAGCTCATCCCTGAAGGGCACGACTTAGTTATGATACCGAAAGCCTGAGATAACACGCACTCAACACCCACACACCCACACGGAACAATGTAGACATTTCCAGGGTCTGACCCCGCGGAAAGCACTGAATTCGATTTTTAGGGGTCCACACGCTCTCCTCTGGCTGCTGGGAGCAAGGGCTGGGAGGCGCTGCTGCGAGGGCAGAGCCGAGTTTCTGTAGGAGTTGCTGTTCCAGAGAACTCATTACTGTCAGTTGTTCTGACTTTAGATCATCCGAGCGTGCGGAGCGGTGGTGGAGAGAAAGATCGAGGGAGGACAAGGCGAGAGAGAGCGAGACGCCCGCCCCGCGGAGACGGCTCGGCTCTCGAGGAGTCCTTTGCCAACAGGCAGCGGAGAGCCAAGCAGCAAGCACTGGCCACACTCGCGCCTGGCGACCCCGCTAGGTACCGTCTTAGGGGTTCGACCTGTCCCCCTCTTCTTCCTCGGCTGCTCCGCGCGCTGCAGGTCCTGCAGGGGGTCCGGGGTTCGAGGTAGGGGAGAGGGAAACGTGGCCTGCTGGACTTGCAATCCTTGCCTGCAGCAAACGTCTGGCCCCAGGCACCTTGCAGGCCCCTGGAGGCGCCGGCACCGCACAACGGCCCCCCAGGAGGGGAACCGGAAAGTGGGCTCAGCGAGGGGTAGGAAGCTTTGCCCAGGCTTTGCAGAGGCTGCACGCAGAACCCGGCCGCGGAGCTTCCCACCTGCTGCTTTCCCTACCCGGCTGCAACTTCCTCCTCTCCTGCCCGGCCGGACTCCCCGAACGGGCTCCCAGGGTGGAGGAGGAAGCGGCGGCAGGTTCCCTCCGCTGGCAGCTGCTGGGGCCGCGGGTGAAGCATCCTCCCCTCCTCGCGGGCTGCGATTGGCCGGCAGCGGCCCGGGGGCGGAGCCGGCAGGGCCGGTATCGCGTGGACCGCCTCAAAAGAGCCCAGGATATTGCAGAGCGCACTGGAGCGCCTGGCAGCGCGCAGCCTTCCCGGCGCCGGCAGGCTGGGTCTTGGGGATTCTGCTTTGCTTCGGGTCACTCACTTTACAATCCACTGGATCTCACATGCCTCGGTACCTCCCACTTCCACTCCATGTCTCCATGCTCCTGTGCCAGCAACAGGTAAGGACTGCTGTGTGCGTTTTCTGCCCTCCTTTCCTCTCGCTGGCCGTGTGTCCCGGGGAGGGGACTCGGGCCACCGTTCCCTGCCCTGCCCTGGCCCTGCTGCTCCAGAGGTGCCCAGCTGTCATGCTCCTGTAGCGCTGTCTCACGGTTCGGAGTCCTAGCTCGTGTCTATGCAGTTTGTGTGCGCCCCAGAACATCCTCAAGAGCTAAAAATACTGAGACACGCTTGGAACAGTTGAGCAACAGAAACAGATTTCGCTGCAGCATCTGTTTGTGCTCATAACTTCCAATGCACCAGCTGTAGCGAGATACAGGGTTTGGAGGCAAGGGCAAGAGGCTGTCTTGATTCTCCTTCGGAGGGGGCCGAAGAAAGGTGGTGGTGGTGGGCGGTGGGAGGTGCGAGCGGAGCCTCGGTCTCAGATCTTGGCAAAGCTTGGGGCTCAGCACTCTTCTAGATCCCTCAGTCTTGGCTGGGGAGTGGGGGTGGTCGTGGCTTCAAGTATAGCTTCCAGTTCCAAACAGAGCGAACATCTCAAAGTTATTTCTCTGGGGAAGGAGCAGGAGCCCGAATTGGATTTCAGCCTGAAGACCGCAAAACTTTCACATGATATGTCTCTGGCCTAAGCGATTTGTTATTCTTAGTAATCATGGTGTAAATGCCCAGCTTGAAGATAGCGGTGGTTTTAGGGAAGCAAAGAAACAAAACGACTGGATTCTGCAAACATAAAAAGATTGCATCATAACTTGAATTCACCATGACAGTTGAAAAAAATAGAGATAGAAAATGGGTAGTTCGGTGTCTGTGAGGGTCAGCCAACGAGTAGCACAGTAACTAAGATGAGGCTGTGAATTTTAGATTTACATAAACTCAGAATGTACCTGTTAGGAAATAAGGTGTTGTTTGAAAACCTGTTGTGATATGCAAAGAATGCATATTGTTTTCTGTTCACATTAATAACCAACATGCTGACAGATTTGCTCTTGGTAACCGCTGTTGTATATCCACTTTACACTTGTTAACGTCTTCCTTTACCTTTCCAAATGTTTTATCTATATTTGCCAAGGTCCAGAATAATCCTGATGCTCAGGAGGGAGAGCTGTTACTTCATGTATGGTGGGGTTGAGGTCAAGGTCATTTTACTTTCTGCCCCTTCCCCTCATATTTTGGTGGCACTTAATTTTTTATACTATTGGTGTTCTTAAGGAATACTCGTTTTACACTCTTGGGAATTTTTTTTTTTTATTTTAAAGAACGTAATCTCTCTACATCCTTCAGTCTTTCTAGTTGTAGAATCTCTGGCTAGCTGGAGAGTCCTTGTATGACTTTTGAATAGTCTGAAAGATTGTCCGCATCTTTACCTGAACTGTGCCACAATTTCTGAGTTAAAAAAAAAATATATATATATATATATATTGTTGTTTACCAAATGTGCTTTTTGAGCATATGCAAATATTAAGCATTGCTGTGTGCATTCTGGAGCATGAAGGTTAGAGACCATGCTCACGTGGATGGATGGGTGTTCCCCCCTTCTGTTTTCCCCTTCTCCTCCCCCTTCTGTTTACTGAGCTTCCAAGAGGTTGCTTTGCTAGCAGTTGTGCTCACGTAGCAACTTGTGCCCAGAGCACACTCAAGCTGGTCTATATGGCGTCAGCTGGGGAATAGCTGCTCTAAACACTCATTAGCAGACCTCTCTCAGCCCAGTACACTTTTGCTATTTCCTTTTCTTAGTCAGAAACTTTCTTATTCACTGCATACCAAGACCATAGTATGAGACCCAAGTTATTCTTATTATTCTTCATTCCAATTTTTCATATGGCCCATTGGAATTATCCCGTATATAGTAAAATCGATTTAGATGACCCTATTTGTACCATGTGATCTCCTTGACCTTGTATTTGTCCACCGCGCTCTCTCTCCCTCAACATCTACCTAAGATTGAAGCACTGAACTATTTTTTTCCATTGCTTATGCTTAATTTTGGCTCAGTCTATAAATAGTCTTAACATGAACAGCAGCACATGTAGCCTTTCAATTTCCCAGAAATACTTTTTACATCAGTGGTTATGACCTGGGTAAAATGATTATCTATGTCCACTGAGTTTACATCCAGGCCCTTAAATATTTGGGCTGAAAGAGGAATTTATACATCGTTCATCAAATCAAATACCACTTCAGAGCAACAGTTATCAAAAAGTCCCAGATCATTTACTATTCTCATCTCTTCTTAATCAACTCTTTGTCCAAATATTATTGGGAATAAAGTGGCATGGGAGCTTCTTTTTTTATATAAAAGCTTTATCCAGATGTTCATGAAATGGTCATTTCTAGTGAGAGAAGAATGGGAGAAGAAATTTTCTTGTCTAAATCCTCAGGACATGTGGCAGGTTAACGGCGAAGGTGATCTTTGTGGTGGATGATAAGGTAATGTGCCTACACATTACCTTATCAGAATTTGGCAAGTTCTAGACTTTTGCTATAACACCAACTCCACAAAAGTCTTAATACACATAATGTGTGGGCACCTATACACACACAAATCTGTTTAGGGGCATATCTGTTTGAAGTGACAAAAGTTTCTATTTTGCCAAAAAAAAAAAAATCCTCTTTTTCCTTTTCCAGGAAAAATGGTAAAATTTCTAAATGATGCTCCACATGTGGAACAAATTCTGTCATTAGCATTGGAAATAAGACAATAATAGTCACTCAATACAGGCTATTTTCACGGTTCTAAATGCGGAAAACTATTCATAGGAAGCTGGTATTGTGTGATTTGTGGAATTCAAACAAATGTCCTGGGGTCAAGATTTTTGGAAAGCCATAATTCAGCCTTTAGTTTTCATATGGTTGTTACGTTTTAATCTAGAAATGATGCAGAAATAAGTTCCAAGCATTTGAGACTGTATGCTCGTGGCCCCTAATGGTAACTGATGAGAGGATTGTTTTGAATCATAAAAATGAAATTTCCTGGTGTCAGCTTATAATAAGAGTTTCCAAAATCAATCAGATTTCAAAGATATAAGCATTATTTTCAAAAGCTCCCACTCATTTGGTAAAATACACCTGCATTTGGTATTTTCTTGCTGTGTCTGTCTCTGTGTAGAAGTGCTTGACTGTTTCATGTAAGCCAAAAAAGCTGAAATCATTGTTAAAAAAATTCTTTCCATGTCCAGGATCTAGAACCCTGAAGAATAAGATTCTTTTTTCTTTTGTCCAAGTGCAAACTTCATAGCAAGGCAGACAAAACATTGAGCAGGTGGAAGGTTGAGAAAGCACAGTAACTTCTTTTTATAAAGTAATTCAAAGGCACTTTCAAATCGGGCATCATTTAGGTGTCAAAAGCTGCCAAAATGTAACACACATTGCAATTTTCACAGATGACTAATCTCAGGAAAAATGTGTTGGGGCACATTCTTGCATAATAACTTGGATATAGAAGAAGAAGTCGAGAGATTGTAACAAGCCATTTCCAGAGACAATGCACTTTCCCTCTTTTTAAAGGGATGCACGAAAACGGGACAAGTAGTTGCTTTATTTGTTTGCAGCTAGCGTGGCTGAGCATGGGTCTGCTACCTGTTTGTCCTTCATGTGACTTTGGGGAGAAAGAAGAAGTGGTGTTTCCATAATCAGATCTTCAACAGATTTCTGATTCTTCCTCTGTGTTGCTCATTGTCCCACCTTAAATGCAAGAAGTGAATTTGATTGTTTGGAAAGTTGAGAATCATTTTAGTTCTAGGCTATATTAGCTTTGTTAATAAACATTTGACAAGGAAAACACATGCATCGATTTTCTCACAGGCTTTTGTTAGACAAGGGAAAAATAGTTTCTTTTTAGCCAAGATGGAAAGTTTAAGCAAGTAGATAGTTTTTTACCTAGGGGAGAATGAGGCAATAAGAGAAGACTGCAAACTGCTGTTTGCTCATGTTATGTGAAGGTGAGTGCCTTCTCCATAGGAACCTATGGCAAACAACCGGGCTTGAAGTGAAAGTAACCTGACTGTCATTTATGAGCTATTGTGATTACAAAGTTGTCTCTGTTTGAAGGAACACAGCATTGGACCCACATAGAATGAGTTACGGCCTTCTCTAAATCTGCTAAAGACCTGGTCCTTTGGCACAAAGGTGCTTACTTCCTAGTCTGTCATTACACATGGCAATCCCATCTCTGGAGAATTTCAGGGCTCTTATTCCTAGGCAACAGAATTGCTCCCTATCCCCCAGAGCAAATCTGTGTCTTCAAGTCAGAATCACTTGCACTAACAGAGATGGTATCAGACAGTTCTGCACAGTGGCTGTTTACGGTGTGCAGAGTAATGGAGCAAGTCCAAACGGTATCCAGAAGTAAGGATCCATTCCAGACCATTTTAAAGGCTGTGTGCTCAGTTATATCACTGAAACAAAATAGTATAGGTTTCCTGCTGTCAACCTTGTCATCAAGGGCTCCAACACTCTCCTGGGATGCATGTGTAACTCAGTTAAGCTCAGTGCTGCACTCATATGAAATGTGGTCTAGACATGTCCTAGTTCTAAAAGCTCTGTGGCAGTTCTTAAAATCAGAAAGTCATTCTCCTGTTTAGTAACTTGAGAAAGAAGCAAGCCGGGAAAGCAAAAGAGGAGAGTGGAGCTAAGAGCCAGACCTGGAAAATGAAATATTCTAGATCAGTGGGAAAAAGAAAAGGAAAGAAAAAGGGACCTCAAATTTTGGTTGAATGATTAGCACAGATAACTTGTCTACGTTTAACACCTGTACGCTTTTAAATAAAATTTTAAAAAAATCTTTCTAGGTGACAAAGACATTCAATTCAATGCAATTCAATGAAAAGCACATTTATATTTGATTCTGTGTTTTTCTTAGGATAGGATCTGTTGGCTAAAACAGTAGGACTCCACTAAAAATTACTTCTTTTATAATTCCCAAATCTCTTTTCTTGCAGGACATATTTTCTGGATGTCAGCTGAGTTACTAAGGTAGCTCTGCATGTCAGTAGACCAACCTTGGTAGAATCACAAGGCTCCTGGAGACACCTATTTCTCCTCATTTTTGTGTGTGCGTGTCCTCACTGAACATTCAAAACTGTTTCTCCAAAGGGTTTTGCAAAAACTCAGACTGTTTTCCAAAGCAGAAGCACTGGCATCCCCAGCAGAAGCGATGGGCAGTGTGCGAACCAACCGCTATAGCATTGTCTCTTCAGAAGAAGATGGCATGAAGTTGGCCACCATGGCTGTTGCCAATGGCTTTGGGAATGGGAAGAGTAAAGTTCACACTCGACAGCAGTGCAGGAGCCGCTTTGTGAAGAAAGATGGCCACTGCAACGTTCAGTTCGTCAACGTCGGGGAGAAGGGACAACGGTACCTCGCTGACATCTTCACCACGTGTGTGGACATTCGCTGGCGGTGGATGCTGGTTATCTTCTGCCTGGCTTTTGTTCTCTCCTGGCTGTTTTTTGGCTGTGTATTTTGGTTGATAGCTTTGCTCCATGGAGATCTAGATGCATCGAAGGAGAGCAAAGCTTGTGTATCTGAGGTCAACAGCTTCACAGCCGCCTTCCTTTTCTCCATTGAGACCCAGACAACCATAGGCTATGGCTTCCGGTGTGTCACGGATGAATGCCCGATTGCTGTTTTCATGGTAGTGTTCCAGTCGATCGTGGGCTGCATTATTGATGCTTTTATCATCGGTGCAGTCATGGCAAAGATGGCAAAGCCAAAGAAGAGAAATGAGACTCTTGTCTTCAGTCACAATGCTGTGATTGCCATGAGAGACGGCAAGCTGTGTTTGATGTGGCGAGTAGGCAATCTTCGGAAAAGCCACTTGGTAGAAGCTCATGTTCGAGCGCAGCTCCTCAAATCTAGAATTACTTCTGAAGGGGAGTATATCCCCCTGGATCAAATAGACATCAACGTTGGCTTTGACAGTGGAATTGACCGTATATTTCTGGTGTCTCCCATCACTATTGTCCATGAAATAGATGAAGACAGCCCTTTATATGATTTGAGTAAGCAGGACATTGACAATGCAGACTTTGAAATTGTTGTGATACTAGAAGGCATGGTAGAAGCCACTGCCATGACAACACAGTGCCGTAGCTCTTATCTGGCCAACGAGATCCTTTGGGGCCACCGCTATGAGCCAGTGCTCTTTGAGGAGAAGCACTACTACAAAGTGGACTATTCCAGATTTCATAAAACTTATGAAGTACCCAACACTCCCCTTTGTAGTGCCAGAGACTTAGCAGAAAAGAAATATATCCTCTCCAATGCTAATTCATTTTGCTATGAAAATGAAGTTGCCCTCAGAAGCAAAGAGGAAGACGACAGTGAAAATGGAGTTCCAGAAAGCACCAGTACAGACACACCCCCTGACCTTGACCTTCACAACCAGGCAAGTGTACCTCTAGAGCCCAGGCCCTTACGGCGAGAGTCGGAGATATGACTGAGCAGTTCGTTCTCTGGAATATTTGCTTATCTACACAGTCTGTTGCTCAGAGGCCCGAAACAGTTACACAGACGACGGTACTGGTCAGGAGGTGGGGCAAGGCAGGTGGCCACAGGGGACTGAGGCTAGCACAAGTGATTTCAAGAAAGAGTGTTAGCCCGATGATTGAAGTGAAGGACTCCACAGGCCTCAGCGTGACTCAGTGGCACATATACGTTATAGACTAAGTTATGGGTTTTTAATGTATTGTTTTGTGTTTTTACAAAACTTGAATTTGCAGGCAAGCCTCGGTTGGGTATTTGACTTATCCAGGACGCTTCTCTTTAGGGAACAAGAATGTTTTTAATGGCATAACAAAGGCAAGACTTTGCCTTCATGTTTGAAAAGCTGCTAACTACATGAACACAAATTGTATTTTTGTTGCAGTGTAGGTTTTCTTTTATGTAATTTAAAAGTCAGTGTTGAACTTTGCTGAAAGCTCATGTTGCACTGCGAGTGGCAAGTATTTGGCTATTAACTGCCAAAATGAGAGCCTGATTTTCTGAGGCCAGTAATTTGTTTGCTACAATTGATTTCTCTCTCTCTCTCTCTCTCTCTCTCTCTCTGTCTCTCTCTCCCTCTCTCTCTCTCCCCTCTCTTTTTCTCTCTTTGGTTACATAAGGGCATTATGTAACACTAGCCAAATGGTAGCCTCTGAGTTTTTTGGGTTTTATTTTCCTTTCTCTCCAGGATATTAATGGGTTATCTCAAATTTTAAGTTAGACTACCTAAAGTGAATACCAAAGATAATGCACATTTTTGCACAATGGAGCTTATACTAAAAAGAAAAGAAAGCCCCACCGGTTGCCTTGAAATCAAGAGACAATAACTTTGAACCTCAGCAAAACCTTGAAATGCCTGTTCATTTTGCACCTTATTCAGAAAACTGAGCATCAAAACAGAGTCTAGTAAGGGTAGTGCTTTTTAAACTTTGTCTTTTTCATGTACCCTTCTTACTGGAAGAGGAAGAAGAAATGGAAGGTACAATTCACCCACATCCACACAGTATCCATACCTTTTCTTTCCTGCTGTAGGTAGTGCTGCCCAGGTGAATACATAAAGCAAGCAATGATGATAAACTCTTAGATTTGTCTGGACTTTTCCCTTTTTTGCACATTCCAACACTTATTCCATAAGATAAGATCTCAGTTGGACTTTGCCTGCATTCTGGAATCCTCCGAAAGGAGCCGTCCAGCATGAAACAGCAGTAGTTAAACAGTTGTGGCTCAATTCATGGCCTTGACTGTCAGGACATTTTTAGCTTGGCATCACCTTAGAAAAGACACCATGCCTGGCCTTTTGGGTATTTTCTCAGATCAGCCTGTCTGGAGGGAGACCTGCAGTGTGGGAGCAAGCTACAGATGATGATACAGAGTAGCAGGGAGTTACAGACGAGCCTCTCCCATGCAACACTTTAGCTTAAGTATTCATCCACAAGAGAGAGGAAAATTGCCTCTTTTTATTGGAGAGGGCAGAAATGAGAATATCTCAGTATTTTAGGATCAAAGATTGTCATATAATCATGCAAGATGATTGCAAGTAAATGCAATAATACCCCCAAAGGGGTATTTCCCTCTCGGTGTGCATATGTATGACCACTGTGAGCCAAAGCATTGTTTTTTTGTGGAGCCCTAGAGCAGAGTCCCGGGACCCTGTTTTCCAGACACCTCTCCTGCCTAGCTATCTGCCTTGCTAGAAACTACTCCTCTTCCCCAGCTCAATAATGGAACTCTTCTTTTGGTTTAAAGTTCCCTATTTGTGAATTCTGGGGTTGCTGACTTTTCTTTTTAATTGGATTCTCAAAATCAACTCTCTTGTGGTATTATATCCTGATATGCCATTAAAAAACAACTTGTTCTAGAATCCTGTACTTTG
Source organism: Heterocephalus glaber (assembly GCF_000247695.1). The sequence continues at coordinate 373,948 of NW_004624801.1, forward strand.
TAAATTGATGTTTGGAATGGTCTCTGGTTTTTGAACAGCCATATATGAATGCAATGCCTGCAGAAATATGACCGATTCTGCTGTTTGCAGCCTTCCATATTGATGGATTTGAAATCCACAGGTTATTTTCACTGAAACCAAGAAAGAGAGGTTAAGCAAGTGGATATTATTTAAAATCCAAATTTAAAAGCAGGTTTGGGAAGTTGTTTGAAGAGTTGGAGGAAATGGGGATGAGAGAATTTATAGAACAGACAATAATTTGACCCTTGACAGTGAGAGGCTATTGAGAGCTTCAGCTGCTGCTATTATGATGTTCTGCAAAGGGAAATAATCAAACCAAAGAGTATTGAGTGACATGTAAATTAAATGAAGATGCAGGGGAGAATGGGGGTGATGACCCAGAAGGCCCTCCCCCCAAACACACAGTGCTACCACGTAAAAAGACTTGAGATATGTGAAGGGGGTGGGTAAAAGGACAAGAAAGAGAGAGGGAAATCTTTCAACTTATTTCTGAAAAAGAGAAAATAAAATCTAAAATTTCTGGTGCACAGGTTTGTTTTGTTTTTTTTTTTCAAGAGAATTTTGCAGAAGCTATGTTTTTAAAGTGTACATTTTATAAAGTTTATCAGATATTTTCATATTTAAAGCCAAATGTAAATAGAAATGTGTAAAGCAAAAAAAAAAATTGCCATAGAAAGTATAATTTCAGTGCAGCAATTTCTGAAAGCTAGTACCTATATGCTACCGGTTAGCATGGTTTTAGCAAATATTTACCAGCCTTATAAGGTTCGTAATTGCTATGTTCTTCTGTTATTTATTTCAGCATGGACTGTTCATTTGAAAGCTTTTCATAGTTACTAGCATTTTAAAAGTTACAAGCTTTAAATGGCTGTTTTGTTGTTGTTGTTGTTGTTGTTATTGTTAAGAGCCAAGACACAGGTAATGCACAGCATTTACTGCTGCATTTTACCTTCAAAATAGTTGTCCTTATTGACTGGGTCTCCTTAACTAGTGCAAACCTGTCACTAGAATGCAGATGGAAGGGACTCACCTTGAATATCTGGGGTGGATTCCCAGATGCGTGTTGCTTCTCTATTGCAAGCAAATCCCTGTTGAATTTCCTTAGGATATATTCCCTTTTAAAGAATGTTTGCCCATATCTGGATGGGCATTATATTTGGGGGGGGTGTAGATTCCTGGTTATTCTATTTTTAAATAAGAGGTAGACAAAGTGAATTCTATTTTGATTATTGAGAAAGGAATAGTTTTCTATCCCTCTAAGAGTATACTTGAATCAGACATTTTAAGGATGTCACTATAGCACTGTAGTCATTTCCAAATTCCTACAGGAAGTTTGTTTTACTTGGTTTTTGTTCTATTAGTGCATTTCTTCCTTTCATTTCCTTTCTTCCCTGCATACTCCCACCCCAAATCTCAGTGTGTATTTGAAGAGCTCTGTCCCCCAAATCATGCTCCTCTTGCAAATAATAAATGAGAGTTTATATTTTTTAATAAGCCAATTTATAAAGGCAAAAGCGCTTGTCCTGAGTAGGGTGAGTTCTTTTCCACTCTGTGTCTAATAATGTCAAGGGGGGAAATTAAAAGTGTTGTATAGTCGTGTCCCCACCCACAACCTTCAGCAAACTAGAATTTCTTTAGTATCGTGAGGTTTCAGCTCTGGGCTCCAATGAGTTGAAAAATTTTGGCCTTGGACAATCATGTTAGTCATTATTTTCCCATTTGCCATCTTTTTGTATCTACAGTCTTCCTATTGTACTGCACAAACCATGGATTGTACATATTTTTATATATTATGTCTTATTTTATTATTTCTAAATAAAAAATTAAAAATGAATTTGTGCAAGAATTGTCTGTTCCACTGTCTAATTACTCTGGAAATACTACTGAAATACAAAGCAAATGTTCCCAAACAATAGCACAAAACCCCTGATAGTCTGGATGAATAGGGTCATAGAAATTGCCTGATCGCACAGGTGCAATGGAGTGGCAGATTAGTTTAATCCAAGTTAAAGGAAGTCAAGCTCATATTTTGTTTTTGGACAGAATGGTCTAGGTAGAAAGAGAATAGAAAAGACCAAAATCAACCAAACAAAACTAACATAAATAGTATTAGGGTTAGATTTCAATTCTCTATGTAATAATAACAGTTATTCTCTATTGAACCTTGATAGTATGTAGGTTCTGGCTTGTATATTGTTTTATTCATTTTTTCCCCCAAAATAGGTCAGAGCATTATTATTCTCTTCTTGAGGACCAAGGCTTGGAAAATAGGGAACATAGGGCCAGAGGGTAAATACTTTTAGCTTTGTGGACCAGTTTTAGTCTGAAGTAAGCAAATATGCCCCTGTAGCTCGACAACAGTCACAAACAACATGAAAACACACAAAACATCATAACTCCAGGCAGCGGGTCCAATTTGGTTTTCAGCCTATCATTTGTAAACTGCTGCTACATGTGAGAAAACTGAGACTGAATTTTGAAGTTAATGAATTACTGAGATAGTACTAGAATTCAGGTTTTTTTAGTTTCCAAACTCAGGGTGTCACCAAGGTATATATCGTCTCGGGACACAAAATTATAAAGGATATGTGGACTGGGAGAAAATGCCACTTCCTCTAGCAAATTTGGAATAGTGCTTTTGCCAGTGGGAAATAACTGAGGAAATTTGCTTTTTGAAATACGATTTTCTCCTTAATAAATTTTCTTTTCAAAATACGCATAGGAACGTTTCAAACACGGTTTTAAGTTATTTCTCCATATTAAATGATTGAATCTTTTTTATTTTGTAGTAGTGGAAGTTCACATTCATCTTAGCGAGTAGGTACATGTCCTTAACATATCTTAATTCTTTTTATTCCTTTTCCCTTCCATCTTCCTCCTTCCATCTCTAGACCACATTTCCCATTTTCACTATTATTGTTGGTTATTATTATTGTTATTATTATTAGCTCATGTTTTCCACATATGTTTACATTCACTGTGGATATTTGGTACGTGGAGAAGACTCCTCTTGAATCTCTTTACCTCCCCTCCCTTCTTCCTTCCTTCCCTTCACCCTTGCTATCTTCAGTCTCAACAGCAACTCCATGGCTCTGTTATCTTCCACATTTAAGGAACGGGAAAAGGGAACCCCAGAGAAGCCCCTGTCCAGAGGATTCAGCCAAGAGGTCTTGGACAGAGCAGAAGTTTAACCCCACCTGTCCCCACTGGACTGGCTTTGTCACCTGTCTCCTCTGATGCATTCCCTCCCTCGCAGGCAAGTGTGGTAAAGTGACAGCATTTCATCCAGGGCCTTTCTGCCTGTGCTTTTGCTTTTGCTCTCCCCAGTGACGAAAATGTGCTCTTTTCTTTCCTCACACAGGAAAGCAGGAAGGAGCTCAGAATCCCGGCCTCTTTCTAACCCGCAGCTCGATTCTCCATTTAGTATTTGGAGAGCAAGAACAACTCTCGAGGGGTAGAATAATTACAAACCTAAACATTGGTTGTGGGATTTGGGTAAATGGGAGCTTCAGATTAATTTCAGTGAACTAGGAATTGCTTAGACCTGTCTCCAGGCAAAACCACAAAGCTCTGTTACTAACCAAACTGCAGGCTCCTAAACTCCCCCTGCTCCCGGCTTTCCTGCCACCACAGGCAAAGGTGTAACAGGATCCTCTTGCTTTCTGACCATTAAGCTTTCTGCCTAGCTTGGCAAAGCCAGGTGGACTGCTCTACAGGCCTCGCCTATGTTTTTATTTTTGTTTTATTAAATCTATATACAAAACGAAATCCCTCCTGGAACTTATTTTCCTGCCAGGGAGGACTTCTTTTAGATTGACAGCCAAGCAAGGCTTCCAAACTCCAGCCTTCTTAAGCAGCTTTTCCTCAGATAACACTTGCAAAGAACAAAATTCCTTTTTGTTTTAGGACTGTCCACTGTGTGGCTAGCAAACCTATTAAATCAATTGGCTTTGTTTCCCGCAATTTAACTGCATACATATATACAAGAAGGAAGGCGAATTCTATGAAGTTTTTAAAAAGCAATGAGCCAAGTCCACGATTAGCATATTTCAAGATCTCAGAACCTTTTTTTTTTCAAAATTGTTCAGAGCAAGGAGCCTAATGGTCTCATGATTACAGCCACTGTCTGAGGGCTGTTATATTGACTCAAAAAGATTTTCATAATCACAGGGCAATCTCTATGAGGAGGAATAAGACTATCAGAGCCTCTGGCTCTGGAATAAGATGTTCAACTGTCCTGATTTGCTTGCACATGAGGGATTCCCAGGGTGAAGGACCTTTAGTGCTAAAACTGGAAAGATGAAGCAACCAGGGTGGAATCAGTCATCCTATTTTTGAAGCTGGAGGTGTAGAGTAGTTAGGGTGAGGAGTCGGAGTTACAGTTAAGAAAGATGTGGAGAGGGGCATGAAGCAAGGTGTGCCACCTTCTGCACATGAGCTTTCCTAAATACCAACAATAATAATGGTGAATAATTTTACACATAAGTGGCTGTCTCCAAATAAATTTGTTGCCTCAAGGGCATTCATTGTTTTGGAGGAAGGGTTTCCTTAAGTTACAATTCTAAGCATTATTTTAAAGATGATATAAATTCATTAAAGCTAACTTGGGTGACTGAAGGTAATGTGTATCACTTCCAGGTGGCATGTATATGTATTCTAAATTTCTTATTTATCATGAAAGCCTTGGATGGTATTTTTTTCCACTGCCAAAAATCTAGCACCATTTACATTTTTGCTTTTCTGACTCACTGTGTGAAAGAAATCAGATTAATAGACTGTGCTCTAGATTATATCATATATGATACACCATTGATAGCATATCATAGATCATCATATCATAGAATATATAGTAGAGATTATTGGTGAGACTCATCAAATACTTCTGTTTAACAACAGAATACCATGCAGACAGATAATACTGTTAGAATAGAAATGACCTGGCTCAACATAAGAATTTTATGGTGACAATACTCACTTTCAGGGATCTTTTGATTTCAGGGTTGAGATGATATTCTGAGAGCTTGAGACTGTTAAAACATTTGACTTCTAGAGAATTCTATTCAAGTCATCTAACACTTTTTGAAAGAATTCTTACATTTTAAGCTGGGTACTTACATTTTCTATATGGACTTTTTTTATTAGATCAAAGTTAGGGAAGTGGTCAGTACAGTTGTGCATTTGTTTTGCCCAAAAGTAAGAAAAGTAGATGCATTTTAGATAGGAAAAATACATATAAAATAATAATTTCCAATCACTGAGAATTTGGGCTTTAACCACTGCACAGATAGGCATACAGTTCTTGTCCTTAGAAAATGAATTATTTCTTTTTCTAGGTTGTCACTGTGGATTCAAATACTTATGTAACACCTTACTGGGAATTGGGTACAGCATATATCACTTGAATATTTTAATTGTGGCAATTTTTAAAATTTTGAGTTAAATTTTACTATTAAAAAGGAGCCCAGAAGTCAGGAGGAATTCTATTTTAATGACAAATATGGATAATCAATATTGCAAATATCAAGCCAAGTGTGATGGTGCACCCCTGTAATCCCAGCACTCGAAAAGCTGTGACAGGAGGATTGCTTCAAGTTCGAGGCCAACCTGGGCTACAGTGTGAATTCAAGGCCAGGTTGAGCTGCATTGCAAGACTCTGTCTGAAAAAATACAAACACCGAAGAACAAGGAAAATATCATTTTGCACAAAATAACTAATGTATGATCATGTAGAACTTGCAGAAGGATAATTTGTTTAATTGTCCATGATTATGGTAGATCCCAAAATGGCCCAGCAGGCCCTAAAAATTGTGCTGTACAAAGGAAGTAGATTTAGATTAAGTAACCAGCCTTCTGATAGGATGGCTTTGAAGGACATCTCACAAGTTTATAAATAAATTGATGCAGCCTAAAAACAAAAATGCCCAACATAAAACCCCACCTCTCCTCCTACTTCATGATGATAAGTTTTGCCTTTGCTTTTGATTTTTACCTTTGAATTCTAGATAAATATTATCAAAAATATTCATGCTAATATGTAACCTTAATGAGGCAAATTTCTTTTTCTCAACTTCATAATTTCTTAAATTTAGAAAGTGTAAATCTTTAAAATGTAATAATATATACCACTTCCTTCTTCTCTAAACCTCTCTCCAGAAACTTTACGTTTAATCAATTTTTCGCATAGTAATTTTTAAAGGTCTGTTATATACCCTCCCTCCCTTCCTTCCTTCCTTCCTTCCTTCCTTCCTTCCTTCCTTCCTTCTTCCCATTCTGCTTCTCTTTTTTTGTTTCCCTCCCTTCCCACCTCCTTCTTTCCTTTCACATATTTTTATGTCTCTCTTATGTGCCAGGCACTCTATTTTTGTTAGTATTGTAGTACTATTTAGAAATAACTCTCAATAAAATCACAACAGAGCTATTGGATATTAAAACGTGGTAACTTAACATAACATTCACCCTAAAATTTGGAAGTGCTTATTCTGAAAGTTTAAGTTGATTTTGATCTTGTGGACCTGTCCTCTCCCTTTTTCATACTAAGTGGCTGCTCTGCCCCTAGATTCTGGTTTGATTAGTTCTGGGGATCATCTTTGCCTCTGCACCTCCTCAGTCCTGGCGTAAGGGCCAAAGGACAACACTTGGGTAAGTGTTTGAGTTCACTCGTGCCCAACAAATGAAACAAATCTCTACTTTATAATTTCATTTGACTTGTATTTTTAAAATCTTTGCTACGATAGTTCTCTATATAAAGCCCCAGTTAAGCTACTCTTTATTTGATCCTGGAACAAAGAGAATGTCTCACTAAATAGTTCCTTTAAAAATACATAGATAGCTGCATCATGGACTTATTCACAAAAACAGATTATTTATCAATAGAGAAATTTCAAAGGTAAGTGTATACAATCATTAGCAAAACACTCTTGACAAAAGCACTGTCAGAGAGCAACTACTCATAACCAACCAAAGGAAACGTTAATAAACACGCCTGAGGTTTTCTTCTGTCCTGAAATGTATTTTTCTGGTGGCCATAAGACCAACGAGGAACTTCTCCCTGCCTTTTTGAGAATCAACTAAAAATTGTAGCCAACACCACTGAAGCACACTCATAGTCAATGAGGCAGCTGAATAAGATGTCCCAGTGTTGCCATAGAAACTGGAAGAAGCATTGAAACACCTTCTCTGCATACTTTAATTTCATCTGAGTGACTTTAAGAACCAAAAATAAAAAGTGCACAGGGATGTAATTATATAAAAAGCTATGTTCGATTATAAATACAGTATGTACTTTTGCCTCTGTCTGCAGCTCCCATCTCTTTTCCATCTGAAGACATTTGAACTATTCGAGAAAGAGGCTTAGTTTGCTATTTAATTGAAACGAGGCTCAGATTTGCCAAGATAAGGAAATCAGGGTTTCTTCTGCATTTCATTTTTTGTCTCACACTGGACATCTGATAACAGGGTCTATTTCCAGTGTACGGACACACTGGGTCACATGGGCTCACCAGGGCCAATGGAAATTGCTGTGCCATGGGGCTCTCACTGGTCTAAAATATTCCCTAGGTTTATGATAATTGTATAGGGTAATAAAAAGAAGTGGACAGGAGAATGCCAAAGGAGCAATTAGTGGAAGAGACCAACAAGAGTTTTTTAAAAATCCCGTTGCTACTTGCAATAATAGCTTATTTCACAATACGGGGGTGTTTGTAGGGAAACCTCAAAAAAGCAGACTTTTTGCAATATTCACCTGAGGGGGAAATGTGCAGAATTTGGCGGGTCATTTTTTCACACCTTCTAATGGGCTGATGAATTAAATTTGCTGGGAGAAAACAGTACACCTTCCTCCTAGTGAGCAAGGCAATCCTGGACCTGCATGTTGGCATGATTTGAAACATCTTTAGGTTGCCACTTCCTGGTTAGTGATTTACATGAGATTGTGTGCAATATAGAATTTACTTAAAATGGAAAATGCAAAGGTACAAGGTGTGTCTGCTGAATAAGGATACAGCTTATTTGCTCTTTGATCTCTTGATTTGGACGACTAGATGTGAGGCCCTTGACTCAGTCTTCCTGCAAGGCAAATAAGTTCTTTATAGGAATAAAATATGGAAGGACTTTCCCCTTTAGGAGAGTTGGCAGGCGGCAGGTAAAAAATCATAGCTAGTTCAGCTAGTGCCATTTGCAAAACTAGATTGGCTGCGTGGCTTAAATGCCTAATGCTTGCAAAAAAAAGGAACCAAAGAACTTTCACTGTCTAAGATTGAAAATGTTTATGTTAATGAATCTAGAATTTCTTGACGTTTGTGCCCAGAACCACAGAAAGAGGGTTCCTGAAATACAGCCCAAAATGTCAGCAGTGCCTTCTGTCTGGCTAAGTGTTCAGATGTATTGGTTGTGGTGTTGTTTTGTTTTGTCTTTCTTGCTTCTGATTTGTTTCTGCTTTTCACCCCACACCAGTCTGCAAGAACTCAATTTGTCTTTGGGTTTTCTCAAATATTATTAAAATCCATTCTTAGGCAATGTCAGTTTTCTAGAAAATTTTATATGAAAGTAGGAAGAGAGACTCTCAGCACGTATTTCATGAAAAACATCAGATTTACCTTTCAGATTGTATTTCCATGGAGAAAGTCCTTCAGGTGCTGAGCAAAATGAATGACCATGTGGTTCCTGAGATCCCCTTTATTATAAATAGCCAGCTTTATACTTCTACAAGTTCTTTTTATTTTCCAAAGAAAATGTGCCACCAAAATGGACAGAGACATAAAGTTTAATTACTGTGGTCTAAAGTTTGGTTTCAGTATCTAGGCTCAGAAATCTGATTTCATCAGCATATTAAAAATCAACTTAACTATGGAGAGATTAATATGTAGACTCAAAACAGTCATTTTTAGTGAAAACCATGAACATTGAGAGAATCACACGCCTGAGGACTCCATTTGGTGTATATTTTCCCTCTGTACATTTTACATTGTGCTTGGGATTGGAATAAGGAGAAGTTGTGTGAATTCACTATTAGATGTTAGCAAACAAAGATAGCATCTCACCTTCAACTCCCCTGGGGATCGGACTCCACTGAGGGAATCACATTGTATGGTTAGATCCCACTCTTTGCCCAAAACATTGCCCATGCCAGGGCTTCTTCATTCAAACAACTCCAAGGCCAAGTAGTGGCCTCACTTTTTGTCATCTTCAGTATAAAAGTTCCCTACTTACAGAAATGAACATTCAGAGTACACTTGCAGTCAAGTTTTAGAAGTCTAGAAATCGATCTTTTGTTTCAACTTTGATTTTGGGGGGGTTATCTAATTCTCTTTTATAGTTATAAAGGTATGCAGTCTTGCACTTGCTATTTCCATGATTGTCCTCATCCTGGGAAATTCCTGCCATGTCAGACCCACACTTAGTGCCAGGAAACCACCGAGCAGTTTTTATAAGTATGAAAATAAATTTGTTTTTTGTAAGGATTCCATTCTATCTTTTGGAAACCCTATATATCTTTACTTTGATGCATCATGTCTTGATTTTACCCTCTAACTTTTAAAAGAAACCCTTACTCATTAATTTTCAAGATCTTGGGGACTCTTGAGTGCTAATACATGTTCTTTCTCTTCAGTTCTCCGCCTTAACCTCCAGTTTAGCCCCTTCAACTCATGGAATTCTTTTTGTTAAATCTTTAACAGCACAAATGTTGACACAAAAATGTGAAATTGTGATTATATATGTTACATAAGATCATTTATTTACATGTATATATGCTTGTGTGTATGCATACTCACAATTTCACTTCTATGTTTTCTCTAAGGAAATCTTCCATTCTAAGAAATTCTCAAAAGAAGCTTCTATGGTTTTTGTGAAATAGACTTGACTTCTCCTCTATTTTTATTTCTGTGTAACATGTATTTCAGCCCATATCATGAAACATTATTTGTAATCTGGTTCATTTTCTACAAACAAATGGATGCAAACATGCTGGCTTCCACAAATTACTTGAGGATTTTGAGCCTTGGTTGGCTCATAAGAAAATAAAAATGAAAACAGAATTAGTGAGATTTGAAAGGTAATAGTTTGCGTAAAAGTGCTTTGTAAATTATATATTAGTTATTTGGGTATTTATAGTAGCAGTCTTTTCATTTGAAGTGGTCTTTATCCTAAATTCCAAACATTTAGATCATCAAAAAAAGCTTTTCTCAGTTTGTAAAAGATTTACCGAACATCAGTTGCCCGGAAACATGATAGGTACAGGGGATTGCAAGGTACTGTGCAATGAGTGGAGTGAGAGAGAAGAAGAACAGTAATTAGAGTAATCTAAGTTTAGATTTCTATATTTATGCTCTGATCTTAGCAATTAAGCCCAAAGACCTCAAGTAAAGTGTATGTGCAAGACATGCAAACACTCTTCTGTACCTTTGCTCAGACAGTCCCTAGCATTACCCATCATGTTACATCGAATGTCAAGATGTGTTTTTTTTCTTTGTTGCTCTTGCTTTTCTTTTTTGTCCTTGAATCTCTAAGGTTGGAGCACACGCATCTGAACTCTGACACTATGTGAACGGAAGGCGTTGTTCTTGGCAAAATGCTCGGTAACAAGCCTATCAGATTACAGAGTGGATTTCCTTTATCTTGGGGCATTGGACTCTATTCAGGGGGCAAGCAGGATAGGATTTCTCAGCTTGTGTGGACATGCTGGTTGTTTCTTATTCTCATTCTTTCTGGGAGAAGAGCGGAGCTTTCCTGCTTATATTCTATGAAGATCAATGGCCCAAGCAGAAAGGCATTAGGAGCCTTCCACTGAGTAAAAGGACCTTATTGACCCAAAGCATATCCATTTACCAAGACCAAGAGGTTGGCCCTCCCCAGAACTTCTGTTCAAACTAGAATGTCCCTGCAGATGGCAGGGGTTTGGTAGTGGCTCTATCAGGGCGAGCTGCAGAAGAAAAGCTCCTCCCTGCACTGTGTCTAAACAGATTTCCCCTCAGTGGATTCCAGGGCACTGTGTCACTGTCATTTTTTTTTTGTAGATATATTCTCCCTCACTGTTTTCATCATTGTGTTTCGAAGGACTTATCTTTATCAAATTTGTGTGTCACTGAAATCTTTCTGGAAAATCAGTTAAAAGAAAACAGTTTTTAAAAAAGACTCCTTTAAAAGGAAGGCAGTGTTCTTGATAAAGAAGTATGAGAACTTTCATTTTGCCTGTAGTTCCGCCATATCACATACAGATACACACACACACACACACATACACACAGCACCTGTACATACATACACACTCCCTGTGCACACACTCGGAAAATTGAATTTACTGTGTGAGGGCATCCAGAGTCCTCACTCTTCAAGAGTCTCTATTGACATGGGCAAGATCAGAGGGGGCAAATAAGCCTGAAACTGGTGAGATCACACAATTCGGGGGCATTTGGCTTGATTTACTGTCCATTACTTAGAGTTACTGAGAGGAAACAATAATAATTTAAGATTGTGTGTGAGCCTCATTTCCTTATGCATAATTCTTTTGCAATTTTTGCATATTCCCTATAATGAAAATATGACCTTTTCATGTCCTATCCAATATTGTTAACACATAGTTGATAATTCCCAGTTTTTGTTTTTTAATGAATGCAGGTCTACAAAAGTTCACATGAGTACAGTTTTTGTCAAAATCCACAAATTTTATATCCTGAATTCTCATGGTTTTTAAAAATATTTCTAAGTAGACTGTGGTAACCTATCTGTTATGAAAAGTGTTTTAAAATATTAGTTGGATATTTATTTATTTATTAAGGAAGGAGTTTATCTCTTTCTTTTTATTTTAAATATGTGGTTCTGTTGAAATGTAGTCACAAAATAGGAAATCTACTAGTTTATTTAAATTTTAATGGTTAATATTTATAATGGTCAATATTTTTGAAATGAAAGTATGCTCTCTATTAGGTGCACACATTAAATATTTATATGCTTATTAGTTATGTAACTCAAATTTGCAATACCCTCAATTATTTTTATCTGTTTAATCTTTTTATTACTATGTGCAGCCTAGTGCCATGGCTGTTTGTGCTTATTTCTGTACCATGACAATGAAGGGGTGAGTTGTTGGCTGTATTTCCAATGCCACCTGCTTTCTGTATATAGTTCAGATATGCATTATAGTTAGATGCATCCAGATTCATGATGGTTAAAATTTATTGGAGTTCTGTAACTTTATCAAATAAAATAACTTAATTTTTGCTTTCACCTTATATTATTTTTGTCACATATATATAATTATATTGTTTTAGTTTTCTGTTTTTTATTTATTTATTTTTGTTTTAGTTTTCTTGATACTGATTCACTTTGTCTCCTTCTCTCCCTAAATTTTTACTTTTATATCATTTTTATATATAATTTTTATACCAATTATGAGAAAAAGATTTTCAATTCCCATGAGCACATACATGTTTTTCATTTCTTTGCATTTTTCTCTTTTCTTGTATACTTCATTGCCTTGAATTACTTTTGTTTTTCCTTATGTTGACTTATAAATATGCATTGAAGTTTTTCATTTTAGTGGTTGAGTTGATATATTTAACAACTGTATTAAAGAAAATCATACTGCTAGAACTTTTTAGCCTTTTAATTTATTTTTTCAATAAGACAAAAGACTTAATATGCTCTTACTTCTTTTTCCTGCCCTCATACACCTATACTGTAATTCTGTAATACATGATAAAAATAAAATCTGAATGAGTTTTAGTAGATTCTTATTTTAAATTTGATGGAAATTCATTATACTCTAAGATGAAACAGACTCTGCAGGAATTAATATAGATTAAAAATTTTTACTACATCAACAGAGGAATTCTGGACTCAGTTGTAAGTTCTAGGAAATAGGTCAGGTTGTTGATCTGATATTGAGCATAGTTGCCCTTCAGTCTGGTAATGAGAGCTCAGGACAATTTAACCTTCACTAATATTGCCCAGGGTGAAGAAGTGCTCTATATTTGAACAGATCTTCCAAGTCTCGATGAGGTAGAAATTGAGAACATCTGAACTACTCCAAACATAGATAGATGGGCTCCTCCCCAGGTTCTAATTCAGTTTGCTCAAGGTGGGGCCTAAGAATCTATAATTCTTTTTGGTTCCCAGGCTGATCATGTGATCCTGGCCTAATGACATCACATGAGGAATAATTGGCCTATTGCAAAGAGACTGAACAGGAGTCCTGGGCACTTGCCTCTATAGACTATACCTAACCCCACAAGAAAACCACTTACCTTTTCAACATTCTGGTTACCTTAAGTAAAGGGGCAGGGAAGGGTCAACTGGCCTTTAAGGTCCACCTCCCTCTAGTTTTTATTTTTGTCTTTTTTGCTGTCTAAAGAGGCTGTGAGTTTTCTTCCACATTTGATAAAAGAAAGTGTCACATTACTGTATTTATGAGTGAAATAACTGAGAAGACTCCATGAGAACCATGACTTATAGTATTTATAAAGCAGTAAAAACTTTACAGAAGGAGATGCAAAAGATTTGCTAGAGGCATTAAACAAAAGTGAGGGAAGTAAAGCACAAACAAAATAGTAACTTCTGCAAATCGTGCTATAAATATTTAGATATTTAAATGAGAGGCCAGAAATTTGCTTGTGTGTTTATTCATTAGAAGCCAAATTAAATTTAAAAAGTCAAAATTAAAATAAATGGTTTTAGTATTATTTAAAGTGGTATGGTGATCCAAAGAGGAAGAAAAATACTTGTATTCCTAAATACTGATTAAAAATGAGAGAAGTATTTGGTTACAGGCTATTGAGATAAATCAGAAATAGTGGATATGATTTCGATAGGTGGTAAATATGGTAGAGAGGCCCTTCCAAGTACAGGACCTAGTATAAGAAAACATGTAAGACATGCAAAACCTAAAATATTTCTTTTTTTTGTACCGGAGATTGAACTCAGGACTTTGTGCTTGTGAGGCATTGGCAGTGCCACTGAGCTAAATCCCCACCCGCAAAATATTTCTTGATGACCACAAGAGAGCTGTGTCACCTAGGGCACGAATTTTGCTCCCTGAGAATAACTGAAAATGTCTTGTAATGTTTTTGTTTGTCATAACTGGGTAGGAAATGCCATGGGCATTTATGAGTAAAGACCAGAGACATTGCTAACCATTCCACAATGCACAGTACAGTCACCTTTAACAAAGAACTCCAATCAAGTGTGTCAATAGCATTAAAACTAAGAAACTATGTTCTAGGGTGTAGCTACCCTTAAACATGAATGGGGACTAAGATTGGAAAGGTAGCTTAAAGATTTAAAGTGCTAGGTTGAAGAGATTTCATCTGAAATAGAAGTTGGTGAGCAACCGCTGAAGATTTTTGATTGAAGAAATACTATGACTATAGTTCCACTTAGGAAGATGAAGTGTCAAATTCAAATTGTTGACTGGAGAAAACATGATGAAGAAAGAGATGAGTAGATGGTTAAGAACCTCTGGCAATATTTCAGGTGCAAGGTAATAGGTGCTTGAACTTCAGAAAGGAAAGGAAGTGATCACTTCCAGAGGCACTGCAGAAAACAACATGACTCTATAAATGCTTAAGTTATGGGAGAGAAGAGGGTGGTGGAAGAGTCATGGCTTGGATGAGCTAAGAAGTGGAGGAGTCAGGAAAGAGGACTGCACTGAAGGAGGAGAAATACACCTTGACTTTGGTGGGTGGGTGGGTCATTCATTGGTAGGCAGCCCAAGTACACTGTTAGATGGCAGATAGAGTCAATCTATCTTTCAGTCTACATTCTTCAATTCTTGCAGTTGAGTTGAATCCAAGTTACCACCCTCATTTGCACAATGTGATCTTTGGTAGGAAGAGGCACTGGCTGCTCCTCAGCTATTCAACCACGCAATCCCCTCTCATCCTAGCAGGGTAGCACTGGAGTTCATTAAATGTTTTACATTACTCAAGGGTACTAATGGTTTTTGTTTACTATCAATTATTTGTGCTTATACATGCAGCTTCCTTGGTTCCAGGGTTGTAAATTTAAGTTACATTTCTGTTCTGGGCACGAGTTCACATTTATGTAAATCCTTCGCATGCTGGTACAAATCCACTCAAGTCGACTGTTCAGCACATCCCAACATGTACATTTGAGAGGTTTCCATGAATTACATTCTTTGTTTTAATCCAGCATTGACTCATTCCCATGTATTTACCATTGCTCCTGCTGCAACTTGACCCACAGTCCTCTGTGAGGTTCATGTCTCTGCAGTGGGCAAAACCTTTGTTCTTCCTCCTCTTGAAGCATGAGTAGAAGTAGAAGAGTCCAGGAATTAGTCACAGCCCACAGCTGATGTGCACAGCAGCCAGAAACAGGCACTTTAAAATATTCATTAGGTAGAATCATGGCTAGTTTAATTCACTCTGACTTATGCAAACAACATCTGTCTCCATTGCAGGATTTCCTCATGATCCCAGCTCCATAAAAATCACACAATAATCGAATCCATGAATTTGATATATGCCAGCCATATTCTCACCATGCAATTGGAGGTTATGCTCTAAAGAATAAACATATTACAAGGCAATCAAACACTGGTCAGTTGCAAAACTTTCTTCTTTGTCTTTGAGCTTTTAGTCAATTGACTTATCAGTGTGCTGGGCCAGCTATAGGAGTAGATACATGCTATAAGTTCTGTTAACTTTGGTACCCAATATCTTTAAGCCATTCCTCTCCATGACAATCAGGCAAATTCATGCTTAAGAAGAGGCATATAAACCAGTGTAATCCAGTGAGAAATCTGCTAAAGGAGTGGACTGAGAGAAAGTATTTTATTCTAGTTCACCATCGTCTATGAGCCAGAAGAAAACAATAGCCAGGCAGATAGATTGGTCAGTGCCATTGGTCCATCATGCTGGATATGGATGCTTATTTCAGAGGATACATCAATCCCTCACCTGACCCAGGGTCCTGAGTAACTTATATCTTCAGAGGCTAAATCTCTTCCTCTATACGGGAGAATCTCTCTCCTGGATATATTTGGCTGCCAGGGTACAAATCTCTTATTCACCATTTCCATCTTCCCATGTAAAGTGCATTATTTCCATTTCCAGAGGTTTACAGAAATTAGTATCAAAGGATTTAAAGGAAAGATGGATTAAAGGTAGGAAAGGTGAAGAAAAGCTTTACCAAAGTCACAGTTCCCTGGAGCCAGAGGACTTCTGCTTCTCAGCCTCCTTTTTTCCCTTTTTTTCTTTCTTTCTTTTTGGTTCATTTTAAATCAAAATTTACTTGAAGATTTTGTGTTTGAAGAAATAAAGAATTATAAAAATAATAAAGAGTGGATGATTAAAAAAAGAAAAAGTTTTAGAAATATGGATTTGTGAAAAGCCATGGAAAATATTAAAATACTTTGTCTAAAAGGATTCGGATAACTGAGTGCATATTTTGTTTAATATTAGTACTTAGAGGCAGATAAAAATTTCCCTGAGATTCTGAAGAAAATTCTAGAATGATATATGTAGCAAATTAGTTCCATAAGGACTTAAAGATGAGAAAATATTTTTAAAAATTATTCTTCCTCATAAGAACTAGTCAGTCAAATTCTTTCTCCCTAATTGTTCCTTATCTGAACATCTTTTAGGTACTGTTTCTTTTCTTTTTTTTTTCTGGTACAGGTTATTGAATTTGGGTCCTTGTGCTTGTGAGACAGGTGGTGGAACTACTGAGCTAAATCCCTGGCCCTGGAACATCTTTTAGGAAATATAAACTTCAAACACTAAGATTCAACACAATGACACAATTTCCAAGAGATGAAATTAAAATTATGCCATTAATACTATTTTAGATTTATGGTAAGTTTTCTCAGTAATCTTCGTGATTCACTGACAGTTTACATACACTTTTGTCAAAAATAACCATAAAGGCTGAATTGGGAGCTAATTCCCATTGATGACTAAAAGTCACGTTAGTCTGATTGCTCCTTGGAAGTAGCAGCTAAATATGCAACTTTTCACCTTTCAAACATGCTTCATACATCCCAGACCTACAAATACAAACAATAAAATCAGAGCTTAGCCAGGGGGGTGGAGAGAAAGGTCCCTGGCTGCCTGAAGCCCCACTCAGTCCAACCTATGCCATGCCCAACAGGGACCAGCCAGCCAGTGAGGAGCCAGGAGCCCTCACCACTTGCCCCACCCCCCAGCCACCAGCTTAGCCAGGTGGGTGCCTGCAGCCCACCCTCACTTCTGGCCTCCTGGCTGTGCCAGTACCTGGTTCCATACTACAAAGGCACAGGTGGGCATAAAGGCCATTGTCCTGAGCTCCAGAAGATAGAGCAGAAGTGAACAACAGACAGAGGACCACTCTCAGACTCCTTGATGAAAACTGAAACCCACTGGAAAAGTAAAGAGAATCTCTGCAATAAAGACACATCATCCTTGGTAAGTTGGAGGATCATCACCTCCCATTGGAACCTGGACTATCTTCAGGGGAAGGGCAGCTGGAACCTGCAGTAGAACCTTGCAGAGTTCAACCCTGCAAGAGGACAGGGAGCTCAACTTGGGGCTAGCAGCCAGAAATCTGCCTGAATCTCACGGATCGGGGACTGGCTTGTTGAGCCTCATTGACTTATATCTGCATACTGCTGCCTATGTTGTCTATGGCGACAGCAGAGACATACCCTGAAGGAGGCCCTTCATTTTTATTTTTTATTTGTTATTTTCAAAATTATATT
>NW_004624801.1:401889-447920 GCF_000247695.1 Heterocephalus glaber
GTGAGAAACTGAAAGTGTAAATAAGGATCAAAATGATTAAAACGAATAATTGATAATTTGAAATAGGAAGAAAAGGTCCAAAGGGGTAGGGGAAGTCAGAGGGGATGTGGAAAGGAAAGAAGGGAAAAGAAAAATTATGAGAAAAGGAAAAAATTGAAACAAAGTCTTTGCAAATAGGGAAGGGTGGAGGGGGTGAAGGGCACAAAGGTAATGAGGAAAAAATAAGAACCAAGATACATCATGTGCAGGTACAAACACCCAATGATAAATGTAAATGTATTGTGTACCTAAAATGTACCAATAAAAGAATTTAAGAAAAAACAATAAAATCAGCTGCTTTTAAATCTGCGTTGTTTTCTACTGTGTCTTAAACGATTTCCTCTGTCACTTTCTTCCCTGTTACAATCTCAGAAGAAAGAGCTTCACTTAATATTGTCCTCGTTGTGTCACCTGAGAATGGAAAAGGATCAATTTATCATACATATTTAATGAAATAATCTAAGGATTTTTATTAACCACTGAAATAATTTAGTATTCAAAATTAAAAATCAATTTACCCTAAGAATTTTAAAGTAGTTTTTAAACAACTTACCTAAGTCCAAAAGCAACTGAAAAGTGTGGGCTGTTTTTTGAGATCCAGTAATTAAATGTTGTGTCTATATTTGTCAATCCAAATGAATCTAAACTGCCTGCTGTGACACAGTTCATTGTATTTCAGAATAAAGATATGCTAAATAGCCTCCATTTATATTCTCCAGATGATGAGTTTGTGTTGTAACTAATGATAAATATTTTTAATGGCAAGGAAAATGAATTTCCAATGCCACCAACCTGGCCTTTGGCAACCTTGTTAGCTTTAGGTCTTCCTTTAAAAGAATTACAAGAAAGCTTAAATTGTTCACGATAATTCTGGAGAAACTTTGAAACTTGTGAAAACTTCAATAAAAACAGCTTTTGTAAAAGGGGACCAATGTGTTGGAAAAGTGTGGTCAATCCTGCTGCTGAATTTTAAGCAGTCCTGATTATTGTCTCTTTCTTAAGGAGTAAGATCAATGAGACATGAACCATTTGGTCATTTTTATAAAAAAAAGCAACTTATTTTCATAACAACTGCTTGCTAGCAATTAGAATTTTATTCTTTTTGATATGTAGTTAAATAACTTATGATAGCAAAACAATAAAATAAAAACACATTTGCTATGTGCCACACATTTTATGTACAAT
This sequence comes from Heterocephalus glaber, assembly GCF_000247695.1. The sequence goes on from NW_004624801.1 coordinate 403,114, forward strand.
ACAATCTCATTTAATCCTTAAATCTTTGAAATACATATTAACACTATAAGTTTTACATAAAGAACCTGATTCAAAGATATATCAAGAAACTTGTTCAAACTTAAATTGTTTACTAATGGTCAAGCAAGCATGCTAACCAAGGGCTTTTGACTTCAATTAATTGGAATCACAATTTCTGTGACTACGTTAAATGGGGAAATGATACTCTCTTATTTGGAAATTTATATGTGATGATATTGATCTATGTTTATTTTCTTTTGCACTGTGGTGTAAATCACAGGTCTTGTTTCCATTGTATGATAATGCCTACATTTCTTTGAAAAACATCTGTATTACTGAAGTTGTATACTACGAACTCTCCTTTTCTACATGTGGATGTATCTGACCCCAAATTAACTGGTGCTAATTTAGTTTATGAATTTTATAGCTGTCAGTCATTTGTTATAATCAAAGGGGGCAAGTAAATATAGAAAACACTCTTCAAGAATCAATTTAAGAGTTACAGAAAATATCAAGGGACATAGGCAAAAGAACCTTCAAATGCTGGCTAAGTACAGATGCCACATGCTTTGCGCTTCCATTATATAGTATATCTATTTTTTAATAAATGTTTATAAAGTTAAAAATAACTGCCAGTTTGAGACAGGCATAAGGAAATATACCTGTAATCCCAGCACTCTGGGAGACTGATAACAGGAAGTTCACAAGTTTTAGTCCAGCCTGGGCAACTTAGTGACTTACTATGACCTTGTCTCAAAAACAAAACAATAAACAATGACTGGGGATATAGTTTAGTGTGGACATCCTGAGTTCAATACCCGATACCAAAAAAATATTTCCAGATGGATCACTGGAATGTTAATAAGCTTTAAGAAATATATCTTAAAGAAATATATCTTAAGAAATATATGTTAAGAAATATATCTTATTTTTTAGTATTATTTAATCTAAGCTTATTGAATTTTGGATACACAGTATGTTTGCTTAACCTTAATGTCTTTCAGTATAGACTTAAAATTCTCATAACTTGAAGCAGCACAGCATGGCTTCATCACTAAAGTGACGTTTACACCATTAAGTTTATTTCACATGTAAGTAGAGAGCAGCACAGTTACTGTGGGTGACGTTTAAGAGCAATAAATGACTTTGTACCTATTGAATCTGGGATTCATGACTTCTTTCACTGGTGGCAGTGCACTTAGGTTTGGCAGTTCTCCCCAGGACGCCCAAATAACAGTATAAACAGGAAGGAAGGATTATCTTGCACAATTTTGAAGGAGGACATGACCACAGTTGTAAAGTGACAGTGACAAGCATTTGTTAAGCACAGAGAAACTTCTCTCTCTCTGAGAAAGGCCACTAAGAGAAACTGTACATGTGGATCTCACACAGTGTGACTTTCTCCCCCCAAAAATCGACAGATTCAAAATTTCAGGCATAGAACTTTTTCTTAGAAAACCATAATGTATGAACCAGGCAAGTGTCTTAGTCACTTTCTTCATCGCTGGGACCCAAAGCTGACATCTGTAAATTAAAAGAGGAAAGGTTTATTTTGGCTCATAGTTTGTAGAATTTCAGTCTATGCTGGCTGGCTCCAAGGCAGGACAGAGCTGCTCATGGCATGGTGGACAAGAAGCAGAGAGACAGAGAGTCAAGGGAGGGGCTGGGGAGAGGTAAAAACATTCGAGGCCATGGATCCAGTGACCCATCTCCTAACAGCAAGCCAACTATAAGCCCCCCCATAATCCAATCGCCTTCCCAAAGCCTCACCTATGGGCACATGAGGCTTGGGGGAGGGGCATCTAAATATAAACCATAACACCAAGGTTCACTCACTGTTAACAGTCTCAATTCCAGCACAAGGTATCGAGAAGGCAGGGAGAGGGAACATAAACACATGTAACTACTTTGCAAGACTTAGCATCCCAGCTCAGAGAAAGGTCTTGGGGGAAGCTGGGAAAGTGAGAAGTAAAAATGAACTTCACAGCTGTGGTTCTCAAACAAGGAAATAATAGCAACAGGTGTGGAACAGAGTTCTTGTGGTAGTCAGACTAGATGGAGAAGAGAAAACCTAAGGAGCTTCTCCCAGAGTAGAGACAAGTCAACAAAGTGGGACAGGGTCTGAGTCAGCAGCCTCGGAGAGGGCACGTTGCAGCTGGCATACAGCCCAGGACTCATGGGGAAGGGAGTCCCCTTGCAGTTCCGTCTTCTGTTTCAGTTACTCATGGTCAACTGCAGACTGCAAATACAATATGGAAAATTCCAGAAATAAACAATTCATAAGTTTGAAGTAACTTTGACTACAAGTATATTGTTATAATTATGCTATTTTATTATTGATTGTTAATTTCTTCACAGCGGTTAAATTACAAATTAAACTTTATTGTAGTTATGTAACACATGGAAAAAGCATACTATGTATAGATTTCAGAATTATCCATAGTTTCAGGCATCCCCTGGGGGGTCTTGGTATATGTTTCCTGTGGATAAAGGGGGACATCTGTGCTCAGGAGATATTCCTTGGATGATTAAAAGAAGGTAAGGAGAAGGGAAAGGAGGCGGGAAGAGGGTGAAGAGCAGACAAGGAGAGCCAGTGGCAGGCAGGTAGTCCTCCTTATTTACCGTGTTTACACTCTTGCCTCACATAGATGCAGTCTTTGCTTCTTTATTGCTTTTTTCTAGCAAACATGTGCAGCTCATGTGATATTCTGTCTGTACTTATGTCTGGGCCAGAGCGGGACATGGTGTTCTATCTTTAAGTCATAAGACCTAGAGCAGTAGTCTAAATCCCCTGAGAAGTCCTAGAATAATCAACAGATATTTCTCTTTCACACTTCTTTAAGCAATCATTAAAAATAACTGCAGTAAATGTAATTTAAAATAGTGGGCTATCTTTGGATGTCACCTCCATGGGATACAAGAATATGTACTTCCATTTTAATTAGTGTCAAAATAAATATTATTATTGGGAGTGCCAAGTTAGGAATATGTTAACTTTTAAACATAGGCCTTCCAAAAGTAACACATATTTTATTAGTACCTTATAAAGTTTTCTAGATTCTCTTTAGCTTAATTTTCTCATACAGAAAATGGTGATAATAATATCTGTCATACAAGGTTGATATAAAACGTATATATATATATATATATATATATAGGAAAAGCTGATACAAAGTATCTAATACAATGCGGTACATTCTGGGGCCTACTTTTTCCCATTTTAATCAGAACCTTAATTTATTAATACTGTCTTTGTCTAATAATTTATCAATTTTTTTGCCTATTAATTTATTAATATTTCTCTGTGAATATTTTCACGTATTACTATGGGAGCATTTAAAAAATCACATTAATTTGAAAGTCATGCAGTGGAGAAAGTAAAATCTAACATTCTTGAAATGCTTCAAATTACTCATTAAACCTAAAAAAAGTAACATCTAAAGTGAAGAATCATCTCGTCATTGGTTGACAATATAATATATGTTTGTTTTCTGTGGTTTAAACAAAATCCAAAGTTGATAGTTTTTTTCTCTCACATTCCATGGATTTTGTTCACTTATCAATGTCAGAGATTCAGAGTACAGATCTACCACAGGGACTGGTTCAGACACACAATGGAAGTTGGGAAGGTTGCAGTATGGTTTCTTGCCACACCAGTCCATAGGAACGGAAGGAGCTCACTGCAGAAAGACCTTGGACACAAAGAAGTGCTGCCATCAGCCAGGGGGAGAGTCTGTAACTTGCACATCAACCCATTCAGGAAATAATTCCCACCCAGGGCAGCACCACTGTTCAGGGAGCTTGGGATGCCTCCGAAACTGGAAGGTATTTCTATCATTGTGTTAGGGAACCTGCAAATGGAAAAGTAGCCCATTCAGCTTGCATAACCTTTGTGCATTTAAAAAATATAATTACACACATACGTATATACAAATATATATCTGTCTATGTGATAGATAAATTCAATGTGCATGCTCAAGAAATATAACATCTAACTAATAACATTAAAATAAATAAACACAAAAGATGATTGATGAACTTAACACTTGAGCTACTTAGGAATTATCTTGTCTTGCTCTGAATGTTGATTCAGAAAATCATCCTCCAAAATTATAAACCTGGAGAATAGAATCATATGCTCCCACCATCTCAATTTATGTTAAATACTTAGTATTGCAAATCATATCTAAAACTCATGTAACATGCTTTTATTTTTAAACCTCATGGGCTAAAGGTTCTCTCTGGAAGAAGCCACTGTCGGGTCACAGTGGGTAGGTAGTAAATCTGTGTGTGAGCCTACATGAGTTGCATCTTCTTTAGGAATGGGTGCTTTTTAAGGAAAGAGTTTTGTAGGTGGTTCTTTTTTGTTCTAGCTTTGCATTTATACTGAGTTCCACCCCCACTTTCTTTCATTTGGTTGTACTTTTAGAAACCTAACTCATAAAAAGATACATATACTTCTTTGCCCTATACTGGGACAGAACATCTTCTTATTTATATACACTGTATAAATATATGCTATAGAAACACAAACTCTTATTTTTGGCTGCACTTTGTCTTTCCGAACTTCATGCAGAGCTGGAGGAAATTACATCCTAAAAAAAATAGAAGATTTCACAATAGTGAAAACTCCACTGGAAGGGTATGTTGCTTACCAGAGCTAGGTTGCTAAGGTGAAGTATTTTTAGGCCTTTTCAAAATGACTTTCTTGGGTTCCTGGGTAAGGAGGTTTGGGTTATCATCTGTGAATTCTCCTCAGCATTGGCAGAGCCATTGCCTAAAACTTCTCAGCCAAAATTTATAACATCAAAACAAAAAAGAATGAAATTGTAGGAGAATATTTTTACTAGGAAAGTGATAAATTGTGGGGAAGGCAGTAGAAATAGTAAAGTGAACCAAATTGCTTGTTGTTCAAATTGTATTGTAAAAATTGTAGAGCTTGTGTGTTCCCCAATTCTATGGCGGGTCACCAGTCAAAAAAATGTCCTTAGGTCATACATACTTTACCAAACATGAATTTACCTATTATTACTTTAGTTGTGTGTGACAAAAATAAAAATTATTATATGCATTTAATTAGCATCTACATAATAGAATGCTTTATTTCTTAAAGGGGGAATTGTCTTGAATCTGAATTTACTTTCACCACCATCAAATTCTTCATTAGACGTATCACAGTAGTTTAATACTCATGTTGAGCTTGTGAGAATCACATAATGTCAGAACTTTTGGAATTTCTTACCTATACACTTGGAATAAATGATGTCAATGATCAGAAATTCTGTTCTGTTTGTTCTTCTCTTTCTATTCCACCCAGCTTTCATACTCATTTATACTTCCTGGTTCTATTGTACACTGGAAGTTCTAAGATGTGGCAAGAAAGGCAAGCTCTAGTCTTACCAGAAAAAAGGATTTAAAAGTTCCTGAAATAAATAAAACCTTTATTGTGAAATTTCTAATCCAGTTGCACAAATTTAAATGCTTTTAAATTAAGGTTTCCTACATGTTCTTATTTTATTTATAATAGGAACAGCTGATTTTAAAAATTTAACTTAATGAAGAGATGTTCAGAAGGATAAAAAAACAGAAGAACCTTGGAACACTCACAGAAAGGGTATCTTGGAAGGTCTTCTTGGCTTCCTGTCTCCGTCTCTATCTCTGAGAATACAGCTTGTGCTCTGGGTTCAACAATATGCTCAGTTAACTTCTCTCTGATACTTTAAATGGAGGAAATATCTATATAATCAAATGTGTATTATAGTATCAATTCTTTCCCTGGGGCCATACATATCATGTTAAAAACCTGATTACCTATAACTTAATGAAAGTAATCATGCTAACCAATGTTTAACTTAATAGTAAACAGATCCTCTTTGAACTCCAAGAATAAATTTTATTTATTAGAATTCAAAATTAACATAAAGAAACTAACATTGAAGAAGAGAAAGTGCCATTTTTCCAGGAATAAAACATTTTTAACTTAAAGTAGAATAATCAATCACCTTTAAGCTTTTTGCTCAACCCACACCATATGGGCATCTTGTGCATTACAATGGTCCGAACATTAGTACCCTTAGTGAGAGCACTCTGTCTCTTTCCTCTTATCTCTGGTAAGATTCTGTTCTATTCGGGCATATAACTTGTGCATTCTAACTACTGTAGCATTTGGACTGAAGGTACAGTTTAAGTTTTCTTGTCTCCCTTGGAAACCTCAAACTCTAATGACTAAAATTTCAAAAAGTTCTAAGTGTTTACAGTGGATAATACAAGAAGACCTTAGGTGTATCTACATGCGTAGGTTTTCTTTTAAGACGTCAAAAGCAATACAAAGAGCTGTATCTTTCGTAGATGGTGCAATAAACTCTAGCACATCATCTTTCAAGACACTGCTCTTCATTCAATAACATCAGCACCAGCAGTTTATCTCGTACAATTGTCTTAGTCTCTTTCACTTTTTAAACTCAGGCTGAGGCCTCAAGAAGACTTAGAGCACAGAGCTGCAGTACAGATACCTATCCCAGTCCACATGCATGGCTTCTTGAAACCAACTATTTCTGAGTGTCATTTCACCAGCCTTAGACTCTATAGCTTGGTTAATACACACAAGTTACATGTCTTCACAATTCTCCATGTAGGAAAAAAGAGTGCTCTGATTTAGGTTGTGCTAAAATTAAAATATTAAGTATAGCATATCATGTGCAGAAGTGTGTGTTTGTATGAAATTCTTCTAAAAATATACCAAAATGTTTACAGTGCTAATCTCAGGGTGATGAGATTATAAATAATTCTATGTTCATCATTACCCTTGCATGGGCTTGTAGATTTTAAAATGATTAACACATTAACATTATAAGGAAGAAAACAAAGACTTAGAATGTCATCAGTGAAGTGCAATTAACATTTGCTCTCTGTTAGAAACCCTTAATTTCATAATCAGAACACCAGATTATTTGTCAGAGGTATGAGCTGGTATTCAGCCAACAGAAGTGCACAGTAATAAAATTAATATCTCATGTGCAACAAGGAGGGAAGAGACAATGCAATGTAATAAGCAAAACCAAGGAGGGAGGTAGAAACACAGGACAAATTTTGCAAAGAGCCGAAGCTACTGAGCGAACCACTTTCTTATCTGATGACAGTGTTCATCAGCAACCTGTATACCTCTGGTCACGCTCTCCTATCTTTTGGCTTGCCTCGGCCACACTGAGGAATGAGGAGTCCTTTTAAGCCGCGCAGAAAAAACGTAATATAGAGAAAGTATGTAAGTGACATTTCCTTTATTGTTTATACTTTAACTTATTAAATTATTTTATGAAATAACACAAGCCCGAGGTGAAGCATTAAATAAGAAAAATTACATGTCTGCTTAATAACAGTAAACACCTGTCTCCACAGGCACACACGTGTAGGTGGCTGAAATGCTGTTTTACTGATTGTCACTGCATTTTAGCTGCCAAGTGGCACAAGCACCTGAAGACAATGCAGATTTCTGTTGGAGGGTGTGTGTGGTAGGGGCAAGAGGAGGGGCTTGCTCTGCCTGTGGCCTCTCCTACACAGCACTTTGTTGTTGCCTATCCAGCCTGCACACCAGCACTGTGCACTCCAGTCATGAAAAAGAGAGATAAAAATCACACCATGATGGTAAAAATTTCAGTCTTGTAGGGCTGCATCACAAGCTGTCCAGTTCTGCACGTGGCCTGGTGTCTGTGTTTTCAAACTGGAAAATGGATCTGGTTTTTAGCGTCCAAAGCATCCTGAAACAGTGAGCAAGGATAATCTTTTGTTTTCAAGTTAACAAATAAACAGTATTTATGTTCTGGACTGCGTTTTGTTTTGTTCCAGGGCAGGAAGCTACCATGGACTACTGAGCTACATCAACAGAATTTAAAAGTATTCTTTTTGAGACAGAGTCTTGCTGAGTTACCCATGCTGGCCTTGAACTTGCCATCCTCGTGGCTCAATGTGCCAAGTAGCCAGGCACTTTTTTAAAAAAGTGTTTTACAAATATGAAATAATTCAATTTTCATAGCAAATCTGAAATAAGCTTTATCACTCTTCCCGCATAATGGGGGAGAAAACCTAGGTGCAGAGAGAGCTTTAGTAACTTGCTCAAAGTCACACAAAGGTCAATATTTGAACCTGGACAGTACAGTTTGTGAGACCTTAAGCAGGATGCTTTGTCCTTCAAATGAATGACAGAGCATGTTCATCAGGAGAATTTCACAATAATGAAATTATTTCAAAGTACTCAATATAGTATGAACTTTCTAATTATTCATTAAACTATCATAGAGTTTAGTAGCTAGAGGTTTCGTTTGAACCACAGTACTTGGTCCAGGCATGAGAGTCATGCAGCTTTATGACTATCTCTCCATTCGCATAGTACAAAAACCAGAACACATTGTCCCCTCTGAACCTGCCTTCTCCAAAGTGGAGGAGATAGCCAGTTCTCATTAAGCTTTATGAAGCTACGTGCTAAATGGAAGCCAGGTTGCTTGGAGACCAGGTATCCTTATATCTCTTGGTTGCCCAGGATATTTGCTGGGCCAGTTCTAGAGTTGAAAGTCCATCGCTTGGGGGTGACTTTTTCCTTCCTGCACAAATTGAGAAGTGGTTAAACAGGTTCCAAATTATGAGGCTATACACAACCATGCTCTTTTTGGATATGTTGCTTTTCTGATGGAATGACACAAACCTACTGAGAGAGTAAATAGATTAATGGTTTAAGAGGTTTGGGGTAATAGGTAATAATGTAGTTCAGAATTTAAGCATTTTTTCCTTTGAAGAATCTAAGTTTAAGGATGTAAGAAATCATAACTTTGCAAATCTAGGCTAGTCATGCACTCTAGTCTTTCTTCTTCTGTTTATAAAAGTCCTGTTACATATTATTCAAACGTGGCAGGGAAGTATGGCATTGGATATAAGCATTAATTAAGCTTGATACATTCCTCTAATTTCTTCTCTATCTATATCTATATAGTTATATGATTATCAATAATAATTTAAGCAAAATTATATTTTTCTGCAAATACCATCTTAGACGTTTAACTGTATAATAATTATTGAGTGTAAAATCTCTTAAGAAGTATTATACTACATAGTTTGCCTTGTAAATGGGAATCTTGTAGTTTAATGTTGCATAATTTCCTATTTCTAAAATTATCTGTATTCTACTACATGAAGGCACCCAACCTTTGACATGAAAAAAAAAAATGGTTGTCTCCTTATGTAACAGAAATTAAAGTTCCTTTTAAAATCTTCCAAACCATTCTTGCAATGTTCTTAACCCTGAATTGGCACAATAAATTATAGAGATACCCTTGTTATTCCTTTTTAAGTACATGTATAAATCTATCAATCAAATCTGGTGTCCACAAAATTTATCCATGTTACCTACTTATCTGTATCTAGATTTCAAGACATCTCTCTCTGGAGAGCTCTTATACTTGACATTAAAAGAAAAAAAATCCACCTGAATAAATAAACACAAATTAAAAAATAATTTCTTATTAAAATTTCATGGCAAAGAAGTTTAATAATTTAAGCTCAAAACAAAAAGACTACACACAGAGAGAATAGATGGAAAAGAAACACTTCTATAGATCAAATAACAATGACCAGAATTTACAATGGATTATTCTCTTAGTCTCTTTGTCACCCACAACTATTACTTTTTAAATACTTTAGAATACCTGGATTATTCTCTCTTTAAAAGATGCAGAAAAACCAAAATATTAGAAAAGAGTATAGTGAAATATATTATATTCTATAATATTAGAAGAGTATAGTGAAAGGATTAAAATACTTGAAGATTATTTGAGGAATATGGACATATTTGGTCAGTATAAAAGAACAAGAAGATAGATCTCTCCTCTTCCTCTTCTCTTTCTCTCCTTTTCTTAGTCTTTCTCCTGGAGCTTTCCCATTGTGTCTGTGTGCCTTTTTCTTACATCTCTCAATAGTTAAGACTGGGAGGTACCTTAGGAGCAGAACAGAAAGAGAGTTTTCCTGGAGACATGTTAATAACCAAATTCAATCATATGAAGGATTGACTTGGTTCATTTACTCATTTGTTTGTTTGCTTGGACCATGAAGGACCAATTAGTGAGAAGAAATCTCAAGACCACTGTTTCGTTACAAAAAAAATTTAGCTGCGGTCTATAGCAAACATAAATGAAATTGACTGTATTGAATGGTGGCGATGATGATGGTAATAATTATGGTGCTCTCATACAAAACATAAAAAATAATGGCTAACACATGTTGGAATTGTCAAGGACATCATCACATCATCACATTTAATTCTTGCAATAGCCTTAGAAACTAGCTACTTTTATTACCCACATACTCAAATAGGGAGCTTGTGATATGAATATTTCCCCCATATTTTACAGATGATAAGGTCAAATGTAGGTAGTTGACTCTAAATAAGATCTAGACAAGGACTGTAGGGTGTACCTCACTGTGGAGACTGAGTTTACAGGTATGTTGCTAAGTGGAATGGTTGGGAATCATCTATTGCCAAATTAGCCATTGTATCATCTGGATAAATATTTAGTCAACTTTGCAGCAAATGGTGAAAACTGTTGCAATATTAAGACTGTAGTAGGATTCAAGCAACTATTGAATTGTGTCAGAGTTCATTGATTTTGATTTCATATTTTATGATCAATCAAAAGAAACAAGGTCACAATTTCTGGCTTCACAATTTTAGAAGTTTTCTTCAAATGCTGCCACAATTATTTTGACATGCTTACCACATACACACATGTGCATGCACACACACTCAGTCCAAAACCTCCTTCCCACTCATGTTACAAAAAGTACAGCTTAAAAACCAGTAGACATCGGAAAGACTCCATCATAGTGGTGAATCCAATATAAAAGCCTTTGCTTGTCTTCAGTCGTCCTTCAAAGTCTTTCTGATCATAGTCACACTGCTGCATAACTTTTCTCTTGCTTCCCCTAATTCATTTGAAATAAGAAGGTCAAAGGATCCATGCCATACTGCAACTGTAGTGAATGAAACCTATGTTTTAAATTGACCTCAGGACCCAGTGCATACCACTCCCAGTCTGTTATCAAAATGGGTTAATTCACCCCCACATTTCATGAATGAACTAGTGACTGCAATGAGTATCAGGTAATGCCCAGTTTTCTAAGGATGCTGCAGCTTCTCGACATGTATGAAATATTTTGCTGCAGAGATCTGTCTTTGAATTCTCTTTAATTTCCTATGTTCTAGTATGTATTGGTTGTGACTCTGTGTCTATATATTAAATAATAGATTTTATATTTCTTTTCTTGGAGAAAAATTTACCCAAAGGTGTGACTCATTGCTTGCCTATATGGCTCCCTACACTGGTTAGAACAGAATTCTATCTAAATAAGCTCTCAGAACTTGTAGAAATGTGCCAAAATATTAGCATGATCAAAACTTGGTTAAACAGTTGAACTTCTGAAACACAGCCAACTGCTAATTTGAATTTCTGAAAATCTTATCACTTTTCCTAAAATATTTTGAATTTACTTCTATTATATAGGGTACATGTTCATAGTGATCATTTTACGTGGACTCATTTTCAATATCCTCAGCAACTAACTGCTTAAAAGGGATATAGTAAAAACCCCTTCTTATTGTAATATTGATTGTATATTTTATTTTATGAATAGTGCATGCTCTTATTACTGTAAGTGGATTGGTGCTAATTCTGAATATATTTTTCTGACAAGACATAAGAGAATTAAAATTATGTCTGCATTCTGGATTTTGGACAACTTGATAGTGACTCAGTCCTGATAAGGTGGGACTAGACTTCTTCTCTAGTAGCCCCAGGCCATTTTCCTTGCAGTTCAATGAAAAGAATTTCCATTATGACTAACTATATATAATCTGAAGATCTTTTATCATATGGTACCCTGAAGCATTATTTTAAAATAGAAATGCACATAAGAAAGTCATTTATTTTCTTCCTATTGTGACATTTTCTTTTACTTGTGTGTATGCCACTCCAATACCATCAAGTTTTCCCACAATTCATTGTGTTGTCTGTAATTCTCCATTTCTACAGTGTTAACCTTTAAAGTTCAGTTGAGGCCAACTGGGGCCCCTGCAGAGTATGAGGTGTGACTGACAAATACAGTGACTGTTTAAAGTAGAACAAAAATATCACAGTAAAAGACACTTCATTAATCCCCCCAAAGGAGTCCTCCTGACTTTGAACACACTAATCCCATTATTCATGCCATTTTCTGAAGCACTTCTGGAAGTCATCTTTGGCAAGTGTCTTTAGTTGCACTGTTGTGGCTGCTTCAGTGTCCTGAGTATCCCTCATGGGTACTCATTCTGACATCGGGAAAGAGCCCGGGAAGTTGCAGGGTGAGAGATTCAGTAAATCAAGAGGATGAGGACAAACCATATGTTTTAAGAGCTTGTCTTTCTCTTGAATGGCACTTGACAGCAACATTCACCATATTTTCTAATACAGGTTCTGAAGACCCTCATGAAATAGCACTTCCAGAACTGCTTCAGAAAGTGGCAAGAAGGATGGGTTAAGTGTATTTGAAGCAAGAGGAACTATTTTGATGGGAAACTAATGGCAATATGTCTTTTACTGTAATAATTTCTAAAAACTAAACATTCACCATATATTTCAATCATACCTTGTACATCTGAGGGGGAAAATTGAACTTTGGGCTGGCTACTTCATACTCTTTGTTAGCACATCTCCCTTTTCTACTTTGATGAAGAGACTTAAAATACAACATTATTTCAAGAACTCTGCAGAGGTAATAGTTCCCCAAACTTTTCTATTGACCTAGCAAGTCCAAATTAATTATGCTGAGTGATTTATGATATATCAATATATTCCTTAGATGAAGCTCAATTTGTTCAGAGGATTTATTAAAATCCTTCAATTAATGGAAAATGATTGCTGAATTTTCAACATACGTAAATGGCAGAATTTTTTTGTTTTTTTCTACTTTAACTTAAGCTGAGATCCAGTTCTCTGTTTTGTAAGGAATATCAAGATATGATGTAATGAGTCAGATTAAAATATTCTCCTGATTAAAGATGGCCATCACTCTGAAATCTGGAAGATATTACTATAATTGTAGCATGTATAACATTCTGAGAGAAAATTTTAAAAATTGCAAAAACAAATCCATTGTCATACATATCCGTGATAAACACCCATTTTCTGAAATATGTAGATTTTTTTTTTGGTCCAGGTAGGCAGCAGCATAATTAACGCAGGTTCATAATTTTTCTTTGCTTATTGGTTGTCTGAAATTTCCTTTGTTGCTCCTTCTTTTTAACCTGAACAACTTCTCTTGCACTCACACCAAAGAAGTGTTCATTGGCTTCTACTGATGCTTATAGTAGAATATTTTTAGGAAACTTCCTTATATCCAAAGGCAAAGAAACCCATTCACCTCCAGATAGCTAGGAAGGAGGTGGAATTTCATGTTGATGTTCTCTTCAAGTTCAGGTAGGGATGAAACAGATTTCTTTATGAAAAGAACTTTGTGTTTCATCATCAAATAAGTGAAATCTACATAGTCCACATATACATATACACTGTGGCACTCATAAGTTATTTAAAATGACAATGGCTTGAAAAGCATATAATTCACACAGAACATTTTTATATTTGTTCTACCTGACCAGTTTAGTTCACCTTCCAGCAATTGATAGTGTTCTTTTAGTACATTAATCTGTTGAATAGCATGTGTTCGCTTACTTTCTCAATATTTTTGGACAGTTTGTCCTTACTTCAGAACTGCATAGTGTTTTTTAAAATAAAATATTGTCTTCACACTAGATTCACCCTTGAATTGCTTCCTGTAATATTCCGTCATCATGAATCGCATTAAAATGATAATAATATGATATATTAAAATGCCATTCAGTTACAAATAACTCCAATATACTACACCAAATACAATTTCATTTGTATTATAGCTTTATATAAAGGTTTAGTATAAAGGCTTACTCATCTATATTGTTTTTAACCTCCAATCCACCTGTCTGAAAATACCCCCAGAAAATAAATTTGAAATAAAATAAAAATAAATTTGAAATAAAATAAAAATAAATTTGAGATAAAATAAAAAATAAATTTGAATGAAAAAATAAATTTGAATTAAAAACAGATTTTGTTTTGTTTGTTTGTTTTCTTTTACCCCTGCCCCTCCTCTCTCCTTCCCTGGCTCGTCCCTCACAATTGGAAATTTCGCTTTATCTTTATCGTTTCTTTTTATTATGTTCTCAAGTAGATACAGTGATACAGTTTAAGAAAACATGGTTTCTTCTGTTCATCCGAGTTCGGCCATTTGGATTTCCTTTGCTAAAAGAATCAAGAGAATCACAGCTATCACTGTGGTGTCCCTTGGTGTCAGGGTGTAGCATTTAACTAATAAACCCACTCAGTGGAATTCTTGTTTGGTTCACTCACTAAAAACTAAAATCTTAGCATAGCTTCTAGGACTGGGTAACATTGATTATAACTAACATTCATTAAAAAAGAAAAATGAATTGCTTTCTGGACCATTAAGCACTATCTATATTTGCTAGGTACAATCCATTGGAACACACGTTTATTTTCTTAGAGGGATTTCTTAAATGGCCAGTGTTAAGTATGCTCTATGCCTCTTTGGGATGCTATTCTAAAAGCTTATCAAATCTGTGAGAGTGAGATTGTCAAGGACCCTCAGATGTATTAGCCTTTCAATTTTAAGTATGTAGAGATTAGAGATATGGTAAATAAGGTCTGCAGTGTAAGTTGCTTGTTTTTATACATAGCATTTCATTGGAGATCAGCAATAATTATTCATTTACTTATTACTGATGGCTACTTTTCAGCTTCACTAATATTGGTAAGTGGTTATTTCAGAGACTGTGAATGGTCTGTGTAGTGTAAAATACTTACTGTCTGTCCCTTTTAGGGAAACAGTTGCTATCTCCTGGTATAGATTCTACTGATTTAACTAAAAATTAAATGATTTCTTCAACAAATGTTAGCAAGCATTTAATAAGGGAAATATTTTTCTAGTAGAGCTGAATGTCTAGATGAGACTCCAAAAACATAGAAAGTATTAATTTAGATTACTTATTCTTTAAAAGAATCCTTAAATATGTCAGTGATTCTCCTTAATAAGACTTCTGAGAACTTTTCCAATTCATTTCACAGATAAAGTTGCATTTTGGCACAGATATTATGAAAAACTTGACTGTCTTTTGGGGGTAAACAGAAGAATAAAAATAGGAACTTCTCTCCATCTTGAAAAAGAGAACAGAACAAATCCACTTTTGATGAGACATCAAGTACAAAATCCACACTTTGTTCCATGAAACAAAGATTAATCTGAGGTTAATCATTATCGTGATTAACATTATTATCTCAAATGAGGAAAAGTCACACACTCACTTACAAAGCTTCTGTCATTAAACCTGAGGGATGTAAGAGGTAGGATGTACATGGATTGTTATTTTATGAACAACCAAATTATCTGTTCAGTCCAATGCAAGCTGAATGATGGGAATATTTCCAGGTTTATTGTTGGTTCTGTTCTTCACTCTACAGTGTGAATGTTTACTATTCTAAGGGGGTGCATAATAATAAGGTAGGTCATCTATCACATAAGCAATATCTGTCTGGAGTGTATTGTTCATTAGTAAGGCAATAAAAAAAGCAAACATAGAGGGTCTGTGTTAAGAAAATATTAATGGATGTGCAGGCAAGTTCATGGACTACTTCTTTCTCTTGCAAACTAAAACCACTTGCAGAAAAGTGAGCTATTCAGTTAAATCTATCCCTGCCAGAGAAAACATGAAGATGAGATGTAGTGCTTGGGGAAAAAACCATTAATCAATATTGTCATAACATATCCCTTGACTCCATTGCTTCATTTCAGAAGGTTACATAAAGAATAATTACCACGAGCGATGAAGGTTTCAAGATTCTTATAGAATAAAGATATGTTAACATTTGACCTGAAATAAATAGAAAAAGCATTTTGAAATGTTTAGGTATAATGTTCAAAATCAGGGAAGCAACCCCCAAGCTCATTAAGGCATTTTCAGCCACATAAACTAAAATAAATTCAGCAAAACAAACTAGCATTCATGAACCCTGGCACTAACTCAGTAAAGTTTCTACCAACAGAAACATCACTCTGTAGTTTTAAGACATCAGATTTTACAAATCAGTGAGACTACACAGATTTGCTTGAGTTAGAGACTCAGGACTGGACAATACAGTTACCCCATACTTACATGCATCCTCAAAGGATGAGAAGTCCTGTCTCATACTTTAATTTTGAGCAATAAAGACAACCATTTACCTTACTGTAGCCCTTTGAAGCATTTAGCTTGGTCTAGGAGCCCCTCTGCCTGCACCAACAACCAATTAACTCAGATTGAAGATATAAACGAGCAGAAGGCAGTTTCCTACCACCTGTGGGATACAGAGCAAGGGTAAAAAAAGAGGACCTTAATCATATTTCCAAATATTTAAATGATGAACAAAGCTAAAAGTGATTAAATAAAATATTTTCTATTTACCTATCTTAAGAAACACTGCTTCTTTAGGACCTGGGAAGTCAAGTTTCAATTTAGAATTTTCAGACTCTTTGGTGTATTTTGCTGGCACCTGAGCCTATTTCTAAAGTCTGGTAATGAGCTACCTCCTATTTCTTTTGCTATTCCTGGTTCTGAGGCGATCTGTGAAGGGACTGGCAGGGCATGCACGGAGATGTCCACATACGAGGCAGAATTCTTCCACATGCCTCAACTCCACCACCCTACCAAATCAGTACCTTTGTCTAGACCTTGGATGTAGGACAATACATATAGTTGATAGCCTCTGGAGGAATGGCCTGGAAGCAGGCTGAAGCTCGTTGACCAGGAAATTCCAGGATTCTAGGTGTCTGAAACATAATCTAGAAGGCAGGCATAGTTTCTAGTAGATCCTGCCTCCTTACTCCTTCCTTGTGGTATGGAGAGATATATGCACAGCCAAGCAACAGCATTGGGTCCTCCTCAGTATAAACTTTGCACAAGGTCCACCTTCTCTTTTCCAAATCTAAGAGTAGTGCTACTCTTGCCATCCTGCTGTAGAAATGCTTCCTTCCACAGTGTTCCATCACTCATTTTCTATTGCATTTATGTATAATTTAGAACATATTTAACTCTCAGCTAGATGGGCAAAGAGATCATTGCAACTTGATGCTATTGAACAGCAATTAATGATAATTTAGGTCAAAGCTATAGGATCAAATCAAATGGCCTTCATCTTTTGCAATTACTATTTGTGAAGGACTTACTGAATTTCTCCTGGATTACCTCTATGGGGCATCCAGATTAGAGTCACTCTCGTATTTTGGAAGATGTTCTATATATGTGATATGTCTGGTGCAAATTTAGCCTTGTTTAGACTCTGTTCATATCGGTGTCCATATAGCAGATTGTTTCCTTTAAAGTGAACCTCCCCTATAGATGTCCTTCTACAGAGAGAAGCTCTGTGGCATTTATTCTTGGCTGTCTTCACTTTCAATGATCCTGTCAGCATTTTCTGAGAAAATTCTTCAGCTGTTCATAGGCTAATGAAGTCACACTAATGGTATAGAAGTGATGTTTGAGGGAAAAAAAGTGTTAATTTAAACACACTCTTTAAGTTTCACAATTTCACAATTTCATGCTGACCTCAGTATGCTGGGGACGAATGCTATTTCCTTCTGAACTGGGGTCTCAAAAAGAGATAATCATTTGTAGAAAGCATGTTTTGTTTTATAATCCTGAGTCATAGGTGGAATGGGGGTGAGTAGATAAGGAGTTATTTCAGGGTTCCACTTCCACAAGTGAGGTTCCAGTCAAACATAAGGTTCCAAGACTTTCATGCAAACACAGTCTTCCAGCTGGTTGCTTAGTGTAGACATTTCTCTTTGCCATCATATCATCATCTCAACTCTCTGAAATAATTCTAATGATACTCACAGATCCATTGACTTTCTAAGTTGACATTTCTAGCCAAGCAGGGTTAAAAAGCAAAGAAGTTTATGAAGGATGGATGACAAAGTAAGTAACCTCAGTGTAAGCAAGTCAGATTTTGCCCACGTTCACATGTGAAGTGTCGTGATGATAGCACATTTTGTTAATATCATCCAAAAGAGGAGGATTATTTCCAAAAATTAAACCCATTTATTTTTGGTTATAAACTTATTTTTATAGCTGGTATTTACCGATCGAGACAGATGGCTAAGTACATCTGCTTACTCAGATTCATTGAAAATCTTCTCTACTCAGAGCAGTCTTTCCTTTTGCATCAGTGTATACCAAATACAATTTGTCAGACTGGGTGGACTGACACATTTTTCATTTCCAACATATTCAGATAAAGTTGTAAATGGTTTCCTGCTGGTAAATGAGTCATTATGAAATGAAATCTCAAATTTTTCCATTCATAGGATTGGACTGCTCCTCATACTTATTTTTTAAAGCCATATTCTCTCTCAGGAATCTTGAGAGTAAGAACCATAACAGTTACAGTTTATTAAGTGCACCTTAGTTTGTCATAAGTGCACATCTCATTTAATCCATTCGGTAAAACTTAACCAGATATTGTCACCATCTTCATTTAACAGACAGAGAAACAGAAGGTCAGGAAGTTTTGGTGACTTGACTAAAATAACACTGCTTAAAATAATGTATAGAGCTGAGATTTGAACCTAAGTCTTTGATGACTCTAAAAATCATGCTTAAACTACTACATGAGGTACTTTCGTATAAAGCATATCAGAACATTTTTGGTCACTTTCACAAAATACCCCAGGATAGGTATTTTATAAGGAAAGGAATTTACTTGTGTCACAGTTTTAGAAGTTCAGTGACATGACAACCACCATACTTTGGCCCTGGTGAGGCCCCTCTGGCTATACACAGTATGGTGGGTGGAAAACCATAGAAAGGGAGGGACTAGTCTTGCTTGTTTTATAACCATTCACTCTCACAAAAGGTAACTGGGGACCCAGGAGGACTACTTACTTTCTTCCAAGGGCAGTGCCTCTAGTAACCTCCCACTAAGATCCACCTCTTCAAAGTCTCAGCTCTTCAACTCTAAGTCTTCAACACAGGAGCCCCTGGGGAACAAGCTCAAGCCATATCCAACTTAACATAGACCCAAATCTTTGGCTTCAGAACACATGGTTTCTCTTCTGGGACTATGTAGCGGTATTTCTTCTGCATCCCCAGGTGCCAATCATGGGGTTATTCATGGGGTTATAGCATCAAAACCCTGTGTTCTTTCCTAGGAATTGCATAGAACTGCTTGTGGAAGCAACTGTGGTTTACAGTATAATCTCTTTGTTGTCTTCTGTAATTACCAAACAGTGGCATAAATCTATGAATATTCCTCTAAAACAGAATTGATTATCAAAGCCTGCTACATAAAGTCTTAATTTGTAGTGTTGTGACACTTACCTCTCTCTCTAACAATTTCTAACCTCATGTGGCTGAGAAACTTCTCAATAATTCACATAATTAGTACAACATGCAAAATTAAGTTTGGGCATATTTGCAAATAGGATACACAATATCAACTATTAATTTGGTCTCCTTGAGTTGACCATTGAAGAGTTTCATAGAATTATTGTTGCATGAATTTGTTGGCATTGACTATGATGACAAAATTATCATATCTAATTTAAGATAAACTTTGGTGAACTAAAAATCCAAGGACAATTATTTTGTATGGGTATATCTACCTGTCTAAAATTGAGTTTG
This sequence comes from Heterocephalus glaber, assembly GCF_000247695.1. The sequence continues at coordinate 422,897 of NW_004624801.1, forward strand.
ATGTTTGTCTAGTTCTTAGAATCACTAAGAATAAAGGCACATAATATTTCAACAAGTAAAAGAACATTCTGTTCTTTTGACTATATGAGCACCTTATAAGAAATGACTTTTATGTATACATTATAAAACTGGTGAATAAATGTGTAAAATCCCAAATAACAATATTATCCCCCTCCCACACACAAAACATTGTCACTTAAGAAATTTATAGACAAGGCCTTATTTTTCTTCAAATACAAAGAAAATTTGAGACAATTATACACCTGGTTCCTATTTATTTTCTTATAAAAACTCCAAATTACATACATTTTAATCAGCCACTCTACACTACTCAAAACTAATCTCCCATTGTATAATATTGAGCCCAAGTTGAACAGTAAGTATTTGTCCCCCAAAGTTAATCTTTTGTCAGAAATTAGCTCTTCATATGGCCATTTTTTCCATTGAGGTCAGTGATACTGTATTTATTTACAAAGATTAACATTTAATTGTGATATTACTTGAGTAGTTCAGAGAAAAAAAATCACTGATACATGGACTAATGTAGAAAAACAGGGCAATTTCTCTTGAATAATTTTTATAACCCATCTTCTGTACTGTTGTGTGCATTGCACACACTGTATGTGGATGTGTCATTCTTCTCTCTGAAATATTAGAGATTCATCATTAGCATCTGAATTAAAACTTTCCATTTCTCTCATCCAGGAGGAGCTTCCACAAGGTACCCTACTTAATATTAGTCTCAGGTATATGACCAAATCATCTGTTATTCAGTTATAGAAACAGGGTTATGGGCCACTGTGTTTGCTTAGATGTTGGAGAACCCTTGGTTGTCTTATTTTCATATAACTATACACATTATATTCAGTTCTTTCCTATGTATATTGTCGGCATGGGCAACCCTCATTCCACTTGCAGATTTTTTAATCATTTATTTTAAACTCTTGAATAGTGACTACACAGTACCAGCTTCCTTGGATCAGCACTTTCACAACAGGAACCGAGAGGCCAATGTAGCTTCAGACTCAGAAATGACCCTACCCACATCAGGGCTACCAGTTCTTCGCTAAAATGGAACTGATTTTGAAAGAGCCTTCCAGAAAACTCTGTCCTCACTGTAGTTGAAATGTCATGACATTTAATTTTTAAGACAGTTGCTTATTTCCTTACCAGAATTTGAAAAACATAAAGTAAAATTGACAGAATAAAAGAAAAAAACCCCAGTATATATAAGCATCATTTTCTTTCAACAAAGACTTCACTCTGCTGATCAATGAATTTCAAAGGCTCAAATGATGAACAAGGAGGAAATTAATGTTCTTATTATATACATCTATTACCATGAGGATTGTGGAAAGGAGACATGTTTTGTATATTAAAATGAACCTCTTAATGCTTTGCAAAGGACATGGTTATTTCCTTCCTGGGAGTGGACATTGGGGGGGAGTGGATTTCTGCCAGGATAAATCCTGTCTAACCAGTTCAGGAGAATTGAGTCTGAATAAGGCATTCTGCTGTAATTGAGGATGCCAGCTTCTGACTGGGTAACTTCCCATTTGGCAAGTACAAAATGTGTTGATTTATACAGTTGATATTACAGATCACGGACAGGAAAACTAAAAACCACACTAGCTGCTGAGCTCAAGATCCTGTCTCACTCACAGTATCACCACATATTTTCTAAGAATTTCCCCATCAGTATTCTGGAATTGTAAGATTAGAAACTGTAGTTCTCTCATGTGGTTTAGTAGCTCAGCTCAAGGCTGAACAGTATCTTCAGAGTGACATCAAAGAATCAGAGGACACAAATCAAAGGTGGATGTTATCTATGCACATGCCATTGTCTCTTAATTTAAGATTCAATGCAATTATTTTGGCTAATTGGGTTATTAAAGGTATAACTACATGCATTAAAATAAGTTTATTACATTTTTAAGTGTATCATATTTGGTATAAGCCTGGTTCTTCAGTTTTCTACTTTAGATATATTTTATACATGTGTTCAAAGTAAACTTCACTTAATCTTGATTCATTCTCTTGATCAATCATCTTTCCGTCTTCTGTTATCAAAAGGAAACAATAATTTGGCATACGTTTCTTATGTTGTAGTCAAGGTTTGCAAAGAAATGGATTTAATACAGGACACAATTTATAGGATTATTTTATAATATTTACCCAAAAAGTCAAATGCAGAGGAGTGAAAGAGATATGTCCACACACTAGAAACCTGAATAATCCAGCCAAAGGTCTGGATCCCACAGCAATGTCCCTCACAAGTCCAGCTGAAGGCCTAGAGCCCAAGGCAATGTCCTCCATGAGTCCAGCCAGAGACCTAGAGTCCATGGCAATGTCTTATGCAAGTCCATATTGAGCATCCACACCAGGAAGGCTCAAAAGCCAGTCATAGCAGCTAGGAAGCCTGTGGTGATGGGTTGAAGAATTTGTACCACAAGGCTGAGGGATCTTCACTGGAGCCAGGAAGCAATGTTCAAAGTGAAGATCAGAGCTTCACTGATGAGAATAACAGCCATTCCCAGTGACAGCAGGGACCTCAGCTCCTTCAATGAGGAGAACAACCTAGTTTGAATCAGGAAAACCATCTGCAGCAAGCTTCTCCAACAAAATCAACAGCCCATGATCTCCCCCTCCAGTTCTCTTTTTATGCCATTGACAACAATCCTCAGGTGGGTCTTGTACACCCAGAACCATGCTGACTCAGTTCAGCTGGGCATTCCAAGTTGACCATTAGTTAACCCACCACACCCTACTATCTATGTCACAAACATCAAGAACAAGTAAAATTTCCAGATAATCATGTCTCAGGAACATGAGGAACTGTCCTCAGGATAACTTTCATAACAAAATGGTTTGCAGGTAGGCTACTCTAGATGGTAAACACTACGATGTTCATCAGCTGGTATAGAATTCATTCATTCATTCATTTGTACAATTATGAGCTTATTGAATTATTTTTTAACCAATATATTTGGAAAACCCTTTTATGTGGAAGAGTTAGTAAAAAAAAAGTGTAAGTTTCTTCAAAAGAGATGAATTCCTATTTCTAGTTTTAGTAAACAAGCTTAAACATTTACTTTATTTACTTTTTCAGTACTGTCTTGAACAATGCAGTCCATTTTCATACACACACACACACACACACACTTATACACATCAATTATTTATCTGAGTCACTGGAGAGAACTTTGATAGAGAAAATATCAAAAGGGGCAAATCAAAATTTGTTCACTCTTTGTCTATTTTGGTGCCAAGTTTGCCTTCCAAATTATGTTAATGCTAAAATGAATGTCCATTCTCTACATGAGATAGGAAAGGCTGGGTGGAGGAAGAAGTGGAGGAAGTGGCCTCCATACATCAGAGTAGTGGGCAGAAGGTAAAGCAGTATTTTAGGATGTACTCAGCTTTACCTACAGAAAAGAATAAAAAGATAAATAAAATAAAAAGATAAATAAAAATGTACAGAAACAAGGGTTCATTGATGAGCTTCTTTAATAACATGTTTGTGTATATTTATCCAGTGATACCTCAGTTGTCCAACAGCTCCAAGTTCCCACATTCCAGTACTTCAACAACAACGTTTGAGAAAAATCTGCTCAGTGTTCCTACCTTTGCTAGATAGTCGAATCGCAAATCTGACTTAAAAAATCCTGCATGGAGACCAAGTCTTTTCTTATGTCTGGCATTCGGATGCAGAGTGGGGATGCTTCAATCTAAGTGTGTCTCTTGCCCAGACAAAATATAGTGCTTGTGTTAGGGCGTTAAAATGTTCATCATTGTGCCTTCTTTTTGCACTTTATTTGTGTATAATAGCAAAAGCACGGCTCCAAAGAAAGTTAGTGATACCAGCAGTAAAGCTAAGAAGAAAACTGAGAACCACGATAGAAAGAAAAAAAATCATTGTGAAATTTGGTAAAGTCCAGGAAAACTGAATACACAAGTGTAATTTGGGGGCCTCAGAACCAATTATTTGGTTTTCTCTTATTTCTTATGGGAAAAGTATGTTCAGGTCTTGAACTATTTGGTGTTTGAACACGAATTTGGGATGAACTGAGTTTGACAACCAAGGTATCACTATATATATATATATATATATATATATATATATATATATATAATCTTTATGTTTTTATAAAAATGTGTTTTCTTACAAAATTATTTTTCAAATACATTATTGACAAAGAATATGCATTGCAAAGACTTACAATACTGTTACATATTTCATTCTCACATAAGCACATGAAAAATGACCCTCTGCCTGAGGTGTGTTCCTTGAGGAAATGATATCATCATACATAAACACTCATGGCTATTTAGGAACCAAAACATTTCTGGCTCATTCAGCAGCTTGACTCAGCAATGACCCAGGGAATAAAATCCATTATGTTGCTGTTTCATTTTCTGACCAGGTAATAGACTCTGGAAAAGTAAGGTGTGGTTGTTAAAACAAAAGTACAACTGGCTGAGTGATCTAGGAAATTCATGTGAGAAACTCTGTGAAGGGGGAAAAAGAATGAAATCTCAGCAGTGCTTAAGCTCGATTCCAGCAAAGAAAGCCACAAGGAATGTTGCATATTTGTTAAACTCCTTCAGCTTAAAAATTCCTTTTCAAGCAAGGTGCTTCTTCAATAATCAAAAGTGAGGACAGAAAAAATATCTACTGTAACTGACTTTTGGACAGTGCAGATAATTTCTTGAGGAAAACACCATTTTATTTCTACTTTTCCAGAATAAGTTAAGAACATGTTTATTTTGGCATTTTTTGGCCTTTGTATGATTTTTAGTATCCACAGTTTGGGAGGATTACATTAAAGCACGTGACCAAAATGAAGGCTGGAAGTAAGTTGCTTCCAATGCCTTAGAATCTTATAGTTATGGCTTCAAATAGGAGAAGTAAGGTGAGTCTATAAAACACTTTGTTTTAAGGATTTATTACATCATACTGAGTATGACTTAGGAGATACTATATTTCTGCATCATACTTTAGGCATATAACTTGATACTTGTTCCTTAAACATATCACATGTCAACATCTGTCAAACTATAGAAGGGTTGTATATATTAGAACTTTGGTACTGGAAGGGAAACAAGAATCCAACTCCCTCACTTTAGGAAAAAGACAAAGCATATAATTGAGTAAAAGATTTCCTTATAGATACATAAAAAATGTAACAGCACTGCTTGCTAAACTCAGTTATCCTGCTTTTAGCCATATATATGTTTATTTTTCTGATTTTGAGCAAAAACTCCTGTATGATCACACACTCAGACACACACTTATTTAAAACATAACATTTACAAACAAATTATGGAGTTGATTATTTTGTTTTAGAATGCTGAGCAAAAGCAGCTCTGAACTGCTTACAGTAACTGAGAAAATAAAATATAAAATGTACTGGAAAACAAAAAGATGCTATGTAAAAGTCAATTCTTCCTCTTTGGGGCAGAGAAGAGAGAATCCTAAGCAATTTTCTAAAACATGAATATAGCTCCTATGGCTACAAAGAATATCTCTTTAATAAGACAAATAAAGAATGGAAAATGTTTGACATGACAGCTGTCTCTTTAGTAAAGCTGGTGTGCTCCCTGAGATAACCATAATTCTAAATCTCAGAATATGCACCTATCTTGCAAAATAACTGTTTGTCTAGTGTCAAGAAAGAGAAGGAAAACCCTATTTTTACATGTATTTATTTATTTATTTGATTCTCTATAAACTCAAGAAGACAATAAAGTACTTTCACTCTGAAGGCCCAGATAATGCCTGTAAAATTAATCAAATCTATGTTTTTGGAGCCCTAAGGAGGGACAACAAGAAGTCAGTCTTTACTTATTTGGACAAGGTTTATGATTATTTGAATTTTCATATTTGTAATCATATCATTCTCACTACTCTTCTGTTGCAGTCATATTGCATGGTTTAAAATAGGATAAAAAGTGAAACAGCTTAGCACATTGCCAAATGGGACATCTAAGATGAGACTTTGTTTCTCGTGGGGAAGAGGAGACAGGGTGTGCGCGCGTGCGTGTATGTGCGCATGCGTGCTCATGCATGTATATGCACATGCACGAGAGGGAGTTGGAGATAGAAAGATAAAATCATAGACATAGAGAGAGGCTGGGACATATGAAGAAGAATGGTTTACTCAAGCATGAGTGAGACATGCTTCCATGGCCATCCCACTTGACTTGTACCAGAAGGTGTAGAATACAGACCGTTAGGTGCTAATTGACTTTGCAGTTATTTGGCTTGATGTGCAACCTGCCCAGTTTTCTTTTGAAAAATGATCTGTTTGAAATCTCTCCTGAGGACATTAGCTGATTTTCTATTTCACTATGTTTCTAAAAGATGGAAAAGATCAAAATCCAACGTGTAAAGGCAGCAGCTGGCAGAATGTTATCATTCTTAATTGTGGCTGGTCAGTAGAGATAGAGTAGAAATCATCAAGGTTTTCATGGGAAAGAGCTTTTTAAGTCAATTACACTGAACTATAGGATTTTGAGAATAAAATAGATTTATCTTTCCCATACAGCTAAAGTTACAGCCTGTAGATCACAAGACTAGTATTTTTTAAAGAGTTTTATTAGTATATGCATGCAATACTTTATTATTTCATTCATATCCAGAATTGGTCCACATACACAACACATCTGGGTAATTCCCTTCCCTTTCCTCTTCCCCTCTCCTCCCCTCATTTTCCCCTACCCTCAGACCCCCTTCCCGTCTCCATGGTCTATTTAAAAATTATTGTAAATATAGGAAATTGGATATCACTGAGGGAGAGAGACAGACAGACAGACTGACTCATCAGGGCAATGCCCTAGCAGATATATTTATTCTTCCATGTTCTTTGGTACTGGGAATAGAACTTGGGACCTTGAGTTTGTGAGGCAGGCAGCGGCACCACTGAGCTAAATCCCCTGTCCTCTTCTATGTTCTTAAAAAATGGAAGGCTATGTGGGGAAGGAATGATGGAGGTATACAGGCAGGAAAGGTAAGCAGAAGCAATTTTTCCTTATCTCCTGCTGACTAAATTTTGCTCAGAGGAACATTGCACCTCAATAGAATTTATACTCTTTAGTCATGGTTTCCTACTAAGGAATATATATGTTATTTTTTAAAACTCCCAAAATTTAATTTAAAAACTTTCAGGCATGGTGGCTCATGCCTGTAATCTCAGCACTCAGAAGGCTGAGCTGGGAGGATCACTGTGAGTTCAAGGCCAGCCTGAAATATATAGGGATATCCTGTCTCAACGGAAGGAAGGAAGGAAGAAGGGAAGGAAAGAAGGAAGGAAAAGACAAAGAAAAAGAAAGAAAAAGAAACAAAGAAAGAAAGAAAGAAAAAGAAAGAGAAAGAGAAAAAGCAAGCAAACAAGCTCTTAGTTCACTTGTTCTTTAGGTGACAAGTTTCTGAACTTTATAGACACACAAGGATATGGAGGTAGAAAAAAACTGCTGCACTTTGAGGGCTGAGGTAATGGGGTGGTAGGAAGGAAGGAGTGGGGCAGTGTGTGAGATAGGAAAGCAAAGTCGCGAAACTAAGCTACACCCTTTATTGTTTAAGGCTGGATTTCAAACCATGACTTAAAATTGTGCTCCAGAGACTTTTGTTTCTTTAGAGAGATGAAGACAGACAACGTACACAGTGCTAGAGGTACCTTTAGTGGCTGCTTTCCAAACTTCTCTGTAAATGGAGAGTCAGTACATGGGTTCTGCAAATGAACTCTACCACCTCCTCCTCCTCCTTATTTCTAAAGAGGACTGACTACTAGAAAATCTAATCAGTGCCCTTAGGGTTTTTGTCATTACAAATGCTTTTCTGAAAAAAAATGATGTAATGCCATTGAAATACACTAAGGATGCTGGCATATTAAAATTTAGAAGCAATTAGGCTGAAAATGACCGATCATTATCATTAAAAGAAATCTCTTCACTGTTTATAGTGTGTCAGTGAGTGGTAACACAAAGTGTTTACATAAGTTTAAGTAGGATGGATGAAGCTGACTTTATGCATTTTTCTCCTCCTTTTCAGTGATTGGTTCAAATATTTAGTGAGTATTTAGAATGTGTCAGATACTCTGATAGCTTTGGGAACAGAACACGTAATAAAAAGATTTTGTCCCAGAGTATGATTTAAATAAACAGTGAGCTAAATAGACATTAAAGAGTTTATAGTGCTACAGAACACGTGGAGTTTAAAATCCAGGCATAGGTAAGGAAAAAGATGTGGAGAATTATCAGCCAAAAATAGAACCTTTAGAGTATGACTTTATAATGAAAGATTTACATAATGAAGAAAAGAAAGAGATGTTCTCATTCTTGAGTACATAGAAAAATTTAACATTTGGATTTTACCTTGAAGAAACCATTGAAAGATTAAATTGTGAGAAAAGGAATGATCAAATTCACACTTTAGGTAAAGTTAATGTGCAGAATGAACTGAATGGAAGTAAAATATCTGTCTGAGAACCAGTATATCTCAATGGTTAAGATCAGAGACTCCTGGGGTATATTACTTGTATTTAATTCTGACTGTTTGTGAAATCTTTCGGAAAGTTCTCTCCATATTCTGGTCCTTTCTTCTGTAACAATATGAATATTTATGCTATATATTTGTTATGAGAATTCAAAGAGTTAATTTATACACAAGTGCTTAAAACTGTGCCTGGCATATACAGAAGATGCACACTAAGAGGTAGCCCTTAGAAATGAGAAGGATGTAGATTAAAGCAGTGTAGTGAAGACAGAGAATGAAGTGATTTTGAGAAATATTTAAGGGGTAGAGTCTCTAAGCCTTGATAACTTATTGCATCTAAAGAACTATAGAAAAAGAGGAGGCTTGAATAAACTCCACATTTCTAAACTTTTGGCCTGATAGATATTCCTTCTCTGTCTACTGCAATAAGGAATACACAAAGAAATTCAATCTAAAGGAAGATGATTAATATAGTTTCAGACATTGATTTAGAGATATCTTGGGACTTCTAAGTGGTAAGATCCAGCAGGCTATTGAATATTATATTTGGAATCATGGGAAGAGAAGCTTGCCAGAACATGTAGGTTTAAGAGGTCTTTAGCATATTAATGATAGGTAAAGCCATGGGAGCATACAAGGTCATCCCAGGGAGTGAATCAAATGAGAAGGCCAAACAAAGCACACTGGGGAACATTAAAGATGAGGGTAGAATTGTAAAGTCCACAATAGAAACTGAGAATGAAAACAGAAAGGAGATTCCAGCATTTGGCTGTAATGGAATAACTGTACTACATGAATCCACCCATTGTAAACAACCATAAAATCAGACAAAATATATGAAATTACTGTTTTTGGGTGTTGGATACTTCAGTACATTTCTGTGATCCCGAGAAGGGAAATGATGACTACCACGATGGTTCCAGTTTCCCTCCTGAAGGCATTTTCTCCATTGCAGGGCAGGAAGGAGAAGCCCAATCAGAAAACAACTAGGCTTGCTGTGTTAAAGAGAGAAGGAGTTCAGAGATACTGAGGCAGCTGGGATTGGGAAGCAGAGCAGTAGAAACCCAGGGCCTTCTAGGGAAGGGTCTTCTACAATATACATAGGGAGCCTATTAAGTATTTTGTTGAATAGCAAGTTATGTAAAAGAAGATATTCAAGAGAATGGCAAAGAAATGTTCCTGGGGAGCAATAAACTATAGTAATCAGAGCTTGGATACAACAATGAAATCTTTGATTTCCTACCAGTAAGAGGGTTTTCCCCTCTTGTTGAATCCCATAAACATTCAGTAGACTTTTCAGGAAGTCCATCCTTTGGATAAAGGAACATGTAGATACCCTCTCACAAAATTTAACAAGAACCCTTAAAATGTTCAAATTATAAGCATTTAAATTAGCTTCTCACTAGGCCATAACACAGTAAGGGGCAAATGAAAATCATAACCAAAAGCTTGACATCATATGCCTAGCATGTATCATTGGTAATATTTCCCAAATTTATTGAAAACTATAAGTTAATCAAAAATCATTATACTTACAAAGCAAGTCATTGTGATCTTTATGAAAGGAAAATTCAGCAAGTATAAACAAACTCTGAAATTAGACAGTAGAAATAGGAAACAAGAGTTCTAAAAGAACAATTATAAATATTCTAAAGAATATAAATTAAAATATGAAGATAATGAAATAAAAATAAAAGTCTCAAAATTAAACTGGAAATTTAAAAATATTATAAATTTAGAATTATAATGTATAATATCAGAGTGAAAAACCTACTATGTAGGTAACTCTTGGTTACATACTGTTGAATAAAAGATAAGTGAGATTGATTCTTTAAAAAATTAAATTTGGCATTAAATCATACATTCAGTAATTTCACTTTTGGATATAAACCCAAAAGAAATGAAAGCAGAGAATTGAATAGATATTTAAAAACCTATGTCTATTGGGGCATTATTCACAATAGCCAAATGGTGGAAGAAAACTAAGTGTTAATCAGTGAGTGAACAGATAAACAAAACATGATATATACATACCATGGAATATTATTCTGTGTTAAAAAAGAAAATTCTGACATATATACATCATGGATGCACCTTGAACATATTATGCTAAGTGAAATAAGATGATCAAAAAGGCAAACGCTTTATGTTTCCATTTACACGAGATACCTATCTTAACTATTTGTCAAATTCATAAAGACAGAAGGTAGATACACTGTTGCCAGAGTCTGGTCAGAAGGCATAATTGGGCCTTCAATTGTGAGTGGTAAAAGATTCTAAAGGTGGGCGGTGACAAAGCATTGCCAACATGCTTAATGTCACATTACTTCACACTTAAAATGGTTCAAATGATAAATTTTATGTCATATATATAGAAAATATTCTAAGTGGATAGTGCCCTTGTATTTAGACTGTAATTTTTCTTATTTTCTAAACTTTCTTGAGAAATAAAATAAAGTAAAATACTGAACCCTTAATGATCTTTATTACACTTATAAAACATATAGGGTATAAGTTTTACCCTCTACACATGTGTATGAATTTCAGGGAAAGATTTGTTCTGCAAAATAAAGCCAAAGCTTTCAGTCAAATGTGATAGAATTAGATAAAAGAGTGACTAGATTTTATAATTCTGTAAGTACTGCAGAGATTTGGTTTGTTTCTGCTTTGTTTAGTTTTTGAATAATAAAACTGCCTAAACTTTTTTTTTTTAAACAATCAGTAAACCTGACATAATAAAGATTCTCCAGAATGAAGCAAAAAGAGGAAAAAAAAAACAAAACAGGGCAAAACCAACCTGAATCATGGCTCAGTGACCCATGGAACAATACAAAAGAAAAAAAAATCCAATGTGCATGCAATTACGGTTTAAGAGAAAAAAGAGAGATTAAGTCAGAAAATGTATTTGAAAAAATAGCAAATGATAAAAGTGCAAATTTTGCTAAAAAGTATAAGCTAGCTGATTCAGGATAGCTAAATAAATTCCAAATAGGATACACAGAAAGAAAACCAGAGCAAAGCTTATCACAATAAAATTGCTTCAAAAATAATGATTTTTTGATAAAGTTGGAGGGATGAAAATGACCCATTATATACAGAAGCATGATCACAAGAAAGACTACTAACTTATCAATAGAAACAATGAACACCAGGAGATACGATTAATCAAGTATTGGAAGAATATTTAAAAACACACACACATAAAAGAACATATCAACCTAAAATCAGAAATCTAGTAAAAATGACTGTTCAAAATGAAGGCAAAGATGTTCTATGCCAGAAAGTTGACAGAATTAGTTAACGGCAGAAATGTATTAAAATGCTTAACATGAATTAAACTTCAGTGAATTTCTTCAGTGTTCAGGAAAAATGATAATCTATAAAAGTCATATCTAGGCAAAAACATGAGAACTGACAGGTAGGCTCAAGCAGGAGTGCAGTTTCTAGACTCTCTGCCCTTTTGTGGTGACCACACTACTGCCAGCTATGAAGTTTCAGCAACACTGATCATTGAGTGAGGATACGCCCTTCCCCACAAATAACTCATCTAGTTAACATATAATTTTGTAATCAATTTAATCATGATGGCATCTAGAATTACTTACACTTCCAACAGGATTTAGTTATCCTGTTATATGATCTTGTAGCACCCTATACTTTCCTGTCTTCTTAGTTATCTGAGTTTGTAATTACACAGTTTTACAAAGATATGCTTGAGACAGCTCTGCCTCCTTCCACTAAAAATCATACTCTTTGTACTTCTATTCATTTCAGTTTTATGTCCAAGGTTGATGTAGTTGGTGCTCAATATTTGTGGAGTAAGTTCATGAATAAAAATTAAAAGTTGTTACAAAAATCAGTGTTGGAGTGTGAAGGATTAAAGTTAATGAAGGTGTTTCAGGTTAACCATCTCAAAATGCTGTGATGAAAGTGAATATCTGAGAAGGGAGGAACTTACTGAAATATCAAGGAAGTTACTTGGCTTGGAGATTACAGTTGTATAAGTAATGAATATATGAATAGTATATGAATTAGTATATAAATAAGTTCCATAGGATTAGAAGGTTCTTAGCTAGAAAAGCAAGATATATGACAAATGCATAAAGTAACAAATAAATAGAAGCATAACTCTTACAAGCAGGAGGAGAGAATATCTTTATAGATAAGTAGCTATGATTTAAAGAAATAATTGGTTTTAGGGAAGATGAACAATGGTTGAAAGTGGTGATGAGGGCTTAGAATAACGAGAGCAAAATGGGTCCCCTCTTCTGTTAAAGGGCTCTATAACCTCTCAGACTGTACAAAATAAAGAAAGACTGGCACAGGCTTCTGCTGCTCCACAAAGAAGGACACGGGCAAACCATTTGAATCCAGAAGTGGCTTAGCCACCTTCCCATCACTGGGAATAAATACCCAACAGCCCCAGTTTAAAGGAGAAGAGATTATTTTGGCTCACGGTTTCAGCAAAACTGGACCCACAGTCAGGGGAACATGGTAGAGGAAAAAGTGTTCAACCTAGGAAGGCTCAGAAGAAGAGGAATCAAGGGAAGCCTCAGCAGTCTAAGATTGAAGGCCTAAAAGCTTACTTTACAGTTGTCAGTGTAAGTCTATGATGGTAGGCTGAAGAAACTGGAGACCAGTGTACAAACACAAGGACAAAAACTGGAACTCTTCCTCTTCTTTCCCTTTCTATTCCGTCTAGGCTATAAGCCTGTTGTTTGGTTCTCACATCTGAGGTGGGTCTTTTTCCCTCAGTTTGCTGGTCTACATGTCAGTCACCCACAGACACACCCAGAATTGTGTTTTATTAATTTGCTAGGAAGTTCTTACTCATAAAGTTGAAATATAATTAACAGTCTTAAGAAGCATTGTGAGATGAAGCTTCTCAGAGGCAGGAGGTGGTTATAAACCACATGCTGCTCTGAAGAACTAAAGGTAGAAAATTGCAAAGGTATCATTTGGGTAAGCCATTTGGTTAGCCTACATTAAAATTAGGATTGTAACATAGACTTTTTACTTTTTCAGTTCTTGTTTTAATATTAGTGATCTCAAACATTATTGTTGCATATTCCCACATAATGCTTGTTTTGCCTTTTTTTTTTTAGAAGAAAAGCATTCATAATTCTGGGCACATACTTTAGGTTACAGGAATCTTCTTCTTTAACAATACCAATGTTCACAGAAAGACTGGTTGTACAATCTATCATTAGTTAATAACAACTGAACACGAAATGATTTCTTAGCCCTTAGGAAAAATGGTGAAACTCTAAGGTGTTAAGGAGAGAATAACAGGTTGAGATTTTTGATAATTTTCACTGGATGTCCAAGTGCCCAACCTTGAACATGAAGGCATTAGGTGCCTCAAGAGAGGCTAATGTATGGTCAGTTGTAGTAAGGAACCAGACTGTGAAAAAAAATGAAAAAGAAAACTGACCCTCAATTTTTATTTTATTCATTTATTCATCATTGAACACATTCTATGTGCAAGGTGATGCAACCAGAAAAGCAGATAATAAGCCATGATCTCATGAAGCATGGATTCTAATGGGAAAAGGTAAATAGTAAACAAAATAAAGAAGAAAATTTAAACTACATTTAAATTTAATATCAATAAGGATAAAGATTCATAGTTTGAAGATTTGGGCTGAAAGTATGAAAAGACGTTTCAAGAAAGGCTTTATTGAGGACAGGACCATTTGAAGAAGAACTTGAAACAGGCAAAGAAAGAAGCCTTGTAAACATCTGGAAGAGGAATGTTCTAAGCAGAAGTCACAGCATGTGCAAAGACCCTGAGGTATGAACATATCTGATGTATGTAGGAGGCCAGAGTCACAGAATGAGTGAGCAAGAATATGAAGAGATGGAGGAAGAGAAGCAGGCATAATAGACTTTAGCTTTCAGTTAGTGGAAGGGAAAGCTTTGCAGAGGACTAAGACAGTCTATTATACCATTCAAAGATATTTTTGGCCTCTATTTGGAAAAGACTATCAGCGATATGAGAAGAACTGGGGAGATTAGAAAGAGGGGCTTCTTGGCAGAAAGCAGAAGATACTGTTATAGGCCCACGGTGATTGCCATGGGGATGGACAGAAGCAGTCAGAGATGGTAGACATTTTTCAGTTAGAACAAAGGAGAGGATTTGCTGTTAGTTGTGACAAAGAGAAGCAGGAGAGAAATCAAGGAAGAGTCCAAGATACGTGGTTGAGCAACTAGGAGGAGGAGAATTATCATCAACTGAGGACAAACACTTTTGAATAAAACACTGGAAGTTCAGTTGTAGACATGCTCAGTCAGAGATTCCCACTCTGTGTTGCAGAATGGACTTCTGGTTGACAGCTGGAAGTTCAGGGCCAAGATGTCCAGGAAGGGGTCTTGGCTGGGACACAAATGCACTTGCCGTCAGCTCTTCTGACAGAATAACAACAGCTAGAAAATTTTTAAAAGGTCCAAACATGGGTCCCTGGCGCTTACTGATACTTAGAGGTTGGGGATCTGAAGAAGAATGCATAAAGTCCATTGGGAAATCCTAGAAATACAGAAGAAAGCTACATAAATATAATTTTCTGGACTCCTAGAAGAAAGGAGTGATCAACTGTATCAGAGAAAAGAATTGGCTCTGGCTTTCCGAGCAGAAGTAATGGATAGCTGTGGATAAGAACTGTGGTGGAACAAAGCCCTAATTGGAACAGTTTTATGGAAAGTGATGATGTGATAACTTTGAGATTGAGAGATAATCAATCCTAGTGTAAAAACATGGCAGCGTCATTAGTCCTGAGCCAATTCCATCCACTGTCACTTAAGGAGATTGATTATCAAACTGAAAGCAGGTATTTGCCCTTGAGGGTTCTTACCAAGCCCTGACTAGAATGTTCTTACTGTTAATCTCAAAGGCGGCCTGGTTCTCTTCACTTTAATGTAATGAAGTTGTCACAAAACAGAGAGGAAAAGAAGGCACTGCTAGAATTATAGATCTGAAACTTCTGTTTCTCATACAAGAATACCAAATTAAAATAAGAGAATTATCTTCCATTCACTGTCTAAGGTATTTGTATAAATAACACCTCATTTTCTTCCAGTCCTACCCTTTCCTGGAAGAACTATTATTTCTATAACCTTAAATAATCAGCTCTAGATTGTGATTTTTGTGGAGTTTCACTTTGTCGACAGTGTGCATTCATGTAGTCAGAAAGACAATCACATTTTGTAAGGTAGCTTGAATTACAACTTTTATTTACCTGTACTTCGTTATTCATTCATTCAAGAATGAAGCAGCAATCTTCCTTTGCTGCTCAACTTTGAATCTTGGGTGTATTACAAATGGAGATTGATTGCAAGAGTTCATGGGAATCTCAGATATCCAGATTGGGGTGAAGGAAGGGCTGCATCCATCTGAGAAATGTATTTCACATTCTGTGATATTTGACCTCAGATGAAATAAAATGTGTCTTGCTCTCCAATGTAAATATTGGTCAGTTTCTATCCCATTAAATGTTCTTACTTCTTTCTCTAAAGACAAAGATTCTGGCCTATCAATCATAACAATTCCCCCGTTAGCTCTTAAGCAACATGTTTGAATAGGAAATTCTCTCTTTTTCTTTTTCTGTTGATGATTTAGAGACAGTAAGATTGCCAGATTTATCTCTAAAATATTTACTCAGGTTCTTTCAAGCGATTATTTCAGAGCTTGGTTATGAAATCATATGTTTCTCTACAGCGAAGGATGATAAAGGAGGAGGAATGCAAAGTTTCTGCTAGCCTCACATTTTGGTGGAAGGTGACAAGGAGGATCAGAAGACCAACACTGGGGAAATGTAATTGACTTTCTTCCTTATTCAGTGAAACTATAGCAAGACTAAAGGTCTCCACCTGGTTTTATTTATCTTCTCCACTCAGGCACAAACCTACCTACACCCCAGACATTTAAATTTTCTTTTTCCATTTGTCTTATCTATTCATTCTCTTGTGTTTCTTTTTGGGAAACTAAATTGAATATGTGAATTTAATAAAAATAATATAGCAAATATAAGAACTTTAATCTTATGTTCTTTCTTGGCAGTAGGGTAAACAAGAGAAAAAATAAGTACTTGTCAATGGCATAAATGGACAGTTACAGGGTTTATATTAGTGGGAAGAGCCCATTGGTTCTTCTGGAAAAAAAAAAGATGCTTCTTGTGAATTTACTTGTTTCCAGTATTTCATAAAAAGGATGTTCCTACATGAGAAAATAATTTATTATTATGTGTTGACACACATATCTATTCCAGACATGATATAATGGACTTTTCATGTGCTATCTCAGTTCAAACATTTATCTTGCTTATAGCTCAACTTTCATCTGTTAATAGAAAACACTGAACCCAATGATGCAACACACTTTGTGAAGGGTTTTTGAGCAAAATGGCATGCATTTATGTCTTTTTCTGTCTCAAGGCTTCATGGATCATTATGAAACAACTGAATCAGTCTCAGTTTGTGTTAAAAAGTGACTTGTTAATACCATTAGATGGTGGTGAGGAGACTTCTGAATTGAGGAATAATGCCTTGGCAATTTATGTGGATCTATGACTTTGAAGCGGGATGCCCACCATCACTAACATATTATCCCAACCCTGCAGGCATGGTGCTCATCTTGTTACATGAAATTATGCCTTTTTTTGGTACCAGAGATCAAACTCACGACCTTGCGCTTGTGAGGCAGGCATGATGCCACTAAGCTAAATCCCTGGCCCTGAAGTTATGCTCTTGATTGTAAAAAATAGATGAATTTGATATACTTCAGTCCAATTATGACATAGTGTTCGTTTGTCTTAACATGTGTGTTGATATTTATTTTATCCTGATATAATTTTAATGAAGCCTTTTATAATTATATAATAAATATATTTCAATATCATTGGCTAATTCTAGAGCCTTTGAAAACTATGATGCTATTATTATACTTGTAGTATTTATGGATATCTTTAATTAACCCAACAGGAATTTCTTGTTTTATTTATGAAAGTACTAAAGAGCGCACAAGGAAAATTACATTCCTCAGGATAGAAATTTCATAAGTGGTAATGAAAATATTAAAATCCAAGCCTCCTGAATTCCAAATCACTTTGCCAACCTAATAGGCACCAAAGACATTGTCAAATCAAACAAAAAATGTAAAATACATGAAAAATGTGTTTGTGTTAAAATGCAAGTATTATGTATGTACTTGGAATACTTGGCAAAAAATACAAGGAGAGTTTTTCGGTGTTTTTTTTTTTTTTAGTAGTAGTTTGTATTCAGTGTTTGGAGGAAATGCCTCTTGGAATTACTGTTTCATTTTTTTTTTTCTTTAAGTTTTTCACTGTTCATAAGAAGCAATCTTGAGTTCTAGGTAGGAACAATCTTTTCAATATCTTGAATCTTTGGTTACTTTATCATGTTTTAGTGGAACACATTCCGCAACAGGTAATAGATTTAAAAAAACAACACAAATATTTCCAATTCTTAAGAGTTACCTTGCCTTGTAAAATGAATGAAAGGTATCACAAGCAAATATTCTGTGCATGCTGAGATAATACTGTTGTCAAACCACATTGCTCAGTAGGAAACTTTTATCTCTAGCTACAACTGGAGCAAATTCAAAGAACTGGAATAACCAGGAAAGAAGAAGAACCAACTGATTCATGAATAAAGATTATAGGATAAGTTAAAGAGGCCAGATATATAGGCTTTGTCTAAGCTATGTATAAGAGCATGGCAAGATCAAAAATATACAACACTGAAAGTTTAAACATTAATAAAAATGATTACATGGTAAATGAAATAAATGTGATACCATAGAGAACATGGGGGAAATGTAAAGCACTTAAAATTCAGCAAGTGGATTTCCTGTGGTCAAGATAATATATTATGAAGTGAGGTCACCAGGACAATAGTGGAAGCTGTTCCATGTTCAGTAACAGACTAAACCCAGACCAAGAGGAAGTGGTCTGTTATTCTGCAGTCAGAAAGAAAAACTATGCTGAATATTCCTCATTAGGATAGTAGATAATTATGGCTTAACTTGTATGAGATTCAAACATTTAATGATTATCAAATATCTGGGCTTAGATTTTTTAAATCATAGTTTCCTATTAAACAGACATGTTGCAGTAAAAGGAAATGTATTAATTATCTGTTATTGCCTAAAAAAGTAACAGAAATTGAGTGTCTTAAAATACCAATAAATATTTCCTATCTCATGTAGTTCTGGTGGATCAGGAACTTAGGAGCAGCTTGGCTGGGCAATTCTAGTCTGGGTCTCTCATGAAGTAGCAATCAAGATGTCCCTGAATCTTCAGTTTCTGAAGGCTTGACTGAGGCTGAAGTCTCCACTGCGGGACTCCAGAAAACTCTCTCCCATAGGCAGGTCAGTCTTATTGGCAAGAGGCTTCACGTCCTTCTCACATTGGTCTTCTTCTCAGGTATGCTTTTAAATCTTCATGACGCGGTGACCGCTGTACCCCCAAATGAATGAATGATGCGTGTGCTAGTGGAAAGTGAACCCAGAGTGCTCAAACTGTGCTATATCCCCAGCCCTTTTAAATTTTTTTGTTTTGGTACTGGGGATCAAACTCTGGACCTTACACTTGTGAGGCAGGCAGCAGCACCATTAAGCTACATCCCCAGCCCCCTTTTAAATGTTATCTTGAGACAGGATCTTGCTGTGTTTCTGAGGATGAGCTTGAACTGCCATCTTACTGCCTCCATCTCCCAGACTGCTGAGGTTACAGGCACGTACCACCATACCCAGCTTCATGTGAGTTTTAATTTATTTTACAATGTTATTATTTTCATCTACAAAGTAGTCCTTTTTAATTTTTTCATAGTATCAAATTGGATACTGATGTAAGTTTTAATTAGGCTGCTATCTTTACTTCAAAATGTCTGCATTTATCAATAATGATGTTTCATATTCTTAAACTCCATAGAGGGTTCAAGGCTTTTGAGCTCAAAAGAATAGATCAGGAAATTGAGGCAACAAAGGTTATCTGGTTTGTTTCAGTCACCATGAGTGTTATTCAGCTCTATGTCGGTGTGAAAAAATACCTGAGAATCAACTTAAAAGAGGGAAGGCTTATTTTGCCTCACAGTTTCAGAGGTTTTAGTCCATGGTCAACTGTTTCCATTACTGGGTACCTGAAGTAAGGCTGAATATAATGGCAGAAAAGCATGGTGGAAAAAAGCTGTTCACATAATGGTATCCAGGAAGCAGAGAAAGAGAAAAAAAATCTAAAAAGGACAGGACAGGGAGAGATGTAGTCTTTGTGGTCATTTCCTCATAACCTACTCCCTTGGGCTAGCCCTACCTCCTAATGGCCTGTTCAGCTATAAACTCATCAATGGATGAATTCATCAATGCAGTTAGGGCCCAGATGAAGCCACTTATTTCACAAACCCCATCATTTGGCCTTTTAGGGTATTTTATTTATTTATTTTGGTGCTGCTGGGGATTGAACCCAGGTCTTCTAGACTGTGAGGCAAGTGTTCTACCACTGAGCTATATCCCCAGCCCTTTGGGGAACATTCCAGATCAAACCATAAGACCATGGCTAGGAAGAAATATGAAACCAGACTGAAACAGTGGAACCCACATGATCAGGTGAAGATCATGGCAAGAAACAAGGAGCACAAATAAATTAAGAAATTTGGAGTGAGTTTCAACAAGGGACTGGTGCAAAGGTGTAGCCAGGGACATAACCTACAACAAATGACACTTCAATACCTTTGAACTAGTAACAGAGGGAAACACTACCTTAGTGAATTAGGGAGGAAATAACTATAGGAATTTGGAATAAGACTTATGCTGAGTGGACCCCTGATAATGCTATAAACTTTGTTAAAAGGCACAGTCTAGTTCTGCTTTATGGATGAATCAATAGTCTGATATCACTCTCCTACTTCCTATTCAATCTCTCCTCTTTCATATTCAAACTGAACCAGAGATCAGAGGCAAAGGAGCCATGTGATACAGTCTCTAGATGGATTAGGTGAAAAGCAGTGGAAAAAGAATGGCAATACTCATCACATCCACTATTATCCACCATGCTGAGCTAACTTCAAGGTCCTGAATGTTGCAAAGAAACTGATCATCAGAAAGGATAAAGCATATGCTAAAGTGTCTATAATTAGAAGGTGGTCAAACCCGCACTCAAAGGTAAGCATATGTCTTCAGTGAAATTCAGGGCTTTTTTAAGTATCAGAATCTGCAAAAAAAAAAAAAAAGGACAGCTTGGCAGAACAATGATAATATAGAATTAACCATAGCTATTTCAGATTTTGGTAATATGTCTTGGTGCCATATACTGCTACCATTGCCAACAATCTCTGCTTCAATTCTAAGTCAGTTGTAAAAAATGAGAAAATATGCCAGTGGATCTGGCTTTAACACTTAGCATATTGAGTACTTGCCTTGCTGTTATTGGTAGACTTAGATTATACCAGTGAGCAGTGATTAGTCATGGTGTGGTAGGCCCCTCCCAATGTGTCTGGGCAGGAACTTTCTCTAATGTATCGATATCAGCCTCTGTGTACACATGTGTAGTTGTGATGTAACTCTATAACATAAATCATACCCAATCAGACTATGGAATGTTCATGTATATACCCAACCAGAGTGTGAAATGTTAGCGTATGTCCATTAAGGGAGACAAAGATGCAAAATTGAATAAAAGGGAGCAACTGTGCAACTACACCTTGTTCGGCGCTCAGCCATTGGATACCAATCCGCTAAGTCAGTGCCAGCATGAATAAAACTGCTTCCTGTGAAAAGAACTCGGTGTCCCCTCTCTACACAAAAATCCTGCTCTGCTTCTGGTCACTCATCCGGGATTCAGAGATGGTGCATTTCCACCTCCTTTGTTGCTGCAGTCTGAACCTCAGAGTGCCAGGAGACACAATCTCACCTGACACCAGCAGACTGTTTGATCCATAGGGGAGTTTGGCCCCTCTCAACATGCCGGGCAAGAGGTCTGGATGCACAATGGATCCTGGCAACCCAGGGACCAGTTCAGGGAATGCCACCCACCAGATTTGGTAAGACTCAGGTTTGGTTGGTTGTCCTGCCTTTAAAGAGGCAGAAAGGGATACTGATCACCTCCCAGAGTTGCCCATGTAAATTTCATTGAAACTGAAACTACAATTCTTAGGAACTGGGCCATGGGCTGGAGTACTGGAGTTGCCCCAGTAGTTCTGAAAGGAACAAAACCACAGCCTCCGGGTGCTGGGCAGTGGGTTGGAGTCCTGTGTTTGTGTGTGAATGAGATGGACAGTGGAATGGTTCTGATTTGACCACAGGGACAACCCATGGTCTGGCTGCAATCCTCCAATGGCTAAGGGCAACGATAGGTCCCAGGGAACACCAATGCTAAGGGGTGCCTAAAATATCTCCTGGAGGACAGCCGCCAGAGATGGATGGAACAAGTGTATGACCCTTCCAATTAAAGCCCTTCCCTTTCCCTCTTTTCTTTCTTGTGTGTGGAAGTTGTCTATAGGGATGGATTGGTAGAAACCAAAGTAAGCTGACTCCCCTACAGTGTATGTCAAAAAAATTTTAAGAAAGATATTCAGGTGACTATGGTGTTAAGCTGACTCCTGGAAAGCTCCAGACCATCTGTGAAATTGATTGACCATCCTTTGGGATGGGATAGCCCACTAAGGGCTCATTTCCTAAGGAGATAATTAGTTGAGTGTTCAGAGTTCTCACTGAAGTCCTTGGACATCCTGACCAATTTTCTTACATTGACTTTTGACAAGATTTGGTCCTGTCTTGGGCAACTTGGCTGAAAGCTTGCATTGAGAACTGTAGAGTGGTTATGGCTAGGGTAACAGCTGCCTCCGAATGTTAGCCAAAGTCAAACCAACCAATTTTATCTGGGGAATCAGAAGAAGTCCCACCGCTATATGTCCTACAGGATCCATCACTGCCAGCACCACCTGTGGCCTCCCTGACAGAGGCTCTACCAGAGCCAGTCAGTCCTCCAGGGGTTGGCTCTCTCCCAGTGTCATCTGAGGCCTCCCCAGAAGCCCCTCTGACAGTGGCCTCCCCTGTGCCATGCATTTGACGCCCCACACACCTGTGGGCACCTGTCAAGAGAACCCCTCCAGCAGCCCAATCCTCAGTCCCTGTTGAGGAGCCATGTAGATGCAACTGCAAGAGACTCGGGGACCCATTTTCCATGATCAACAAGGGAAGATCCAAGGAAGGGAATGAATGTTAGTGTGTCAACCCTTCACCACCATTGATCTCCTTAACTGGAAGAATGATACACCTTCATATACTGAGAAACCTCAAGGCAATGATTGACTTGATACTGTCCACGATCCAGATTCACCAACCCATGTCGACTGATTGCCAGCAACACCTCCTAACCCTATTCAGCACTGAGGAGTGCCACTGGGTTCCTTAAGATGCCCTGTACAATGATTGGAAGAAAGTGGCTAGGCTGGAATGCTGGATCCACAGGCTTACACCTGCAATCAATTCCCAGGTGAGGATCCCCAGTGGGACCCAAACAGGGAAGGAGGGCTGGTTTCTATCACACAGTACCAGGAGTCCCTCCTAAAAAGGATAAAGGAAGGAAGAAAAAGGGCCATGAACATGAGCAAAACTTCATAGGAGCTCCAGGGGCCAGAAGAAAGCCCAAGGGAATTCTTCAAAAGACTATGTGGAGTATTCCATCTATGTGCCCCCTTTGACCTGGAAGGAGCTGAGACTCCATGAATGGTGAATGTGGCTTTTGTCAGCCAGTCTCAAGGTGATATCAGGCATAAGTTACAGAAACTGGAGGGATTTGCTGGAATGAACACCAACCAATTGTTAGAAGTTGCAACCAAAGTATTTATCAACTGAGACTAGGAGTTCCACCTGGAGGAGAATTACAAGATGAAAAAGAAGACAGATGTTGCTAGCTGCACTGGCAGAGCCATAGTATCAGCCCCATAGGGATATGCCCAGTGCAGAGCCAGTTCACCAAAGATAATACTTCATCCCTCTCAAGGCAGAGATTAGGATCCAAAAGCACTTGGAAAAGCTTCTATGTTATGGAATCCTCCAACCTTGACAGTCACCTTGAAACACACCTGTCTGTCCAAAAGCAGGGCATAGATGACTATGATCCAGTTCAGGATCTGTGAGAAGTAAACCAGGCCACCTTTACCATATACACAATTGTCTCAAACCCTTACACTCTCTTGGGACTCATTCCCATGGAAGCAGCCTTCTTTACACATCTAGACCTCAAGAATGCCCTCCTCTGTATCCTTACGGCCCCACAGGCAGTGAATTTTTGCCTTCTGGTGGGAGAATCCAGAAAATGGTGACAAAGAGCAGCTGATTTGTTCAAGGCTACCCCAAGGATTCAAGAATTCCCTGACCATTTTAGGCATGGCACTGGCCACTAAAGGTGTTCCCTGAAGGTCAATATGGTTGTGATTTATACCACTATGTAGATGACCTGCTGTTTGCTAGCCAAACATGGAAAGGCTGCATGGAAGGGACACAATTACTCCTCACTTTCCTGTGGGAGGCCAACCAGGAGGTCTTAAGAAAGATGGCTCAAATTTGCCAGGAGAAAGTTAAGTACCTCAGTCTCCACTTGTCATAGGGACAACCCTATCTCAGGTCTGAGAGAAAACAAGCAGTTTGTTCAATTCCAGTTCCAAAAACCTGACACCAGGTCCGAGAGTTCCTCAAAGACACAGGTTTCTATAGAATCTGGGTACCTAATTTCTCTGTCTTGGAGAAACTCCTTTATAAGGACACAAAGGGGCACACCCTACTGAGGTCCCCAGTCATGCGGAACACGCCCAATCAGCCCCTTGCAGACAGGCAGGTCTGCGGACACCCTATCGAGGTCACAAGTTGTGCGGAACATACTGAATCAGCCCGCACCCCAGCAACAATCCACTGGACACCCCCCACCCAGCTCCTCTGTACAGCCACCTGGTTCCACACTACAAAGACACAGAGGACACCAGACCACCAGGCCATGGTACTGAGTCCCACTGCTCCTGGCCCAGACATAGGGGCTTCTGAGCCACTGTTCCACTCCTCCTTGTACAGAGGAAAGGGCTTCCCAGCCACCATCCCGCCCACTGCTCCCAGCCCAGAGGAAAGTCTCAAAACCAGACTTCCAGATCACCTACAGCAACCCCAAAGGGAAATGAGGTGGAACACTCTGATCCTCAACCACGTGGGCCCACTGAACTGACAACAAAAGGGGATCTGGAAAAAATGAAAGCAGAAATAATTTCACAGGTAACAGGAGAAATTGTGCCCCTAGTGCAAGACATGATTAATAAATCGAGAGAGGAGCTCAGGAGCATGATGAAATCCCAACATAGGAAACAAATGGAATCCATAAAACAGATGCAAATAGATTTCCAGAAGATTAAAAACTCCATTGAAAGTCTACAGAGTAGAATGAGCCAATGTGAGGACAGAATTTCAGATATAGAAGATAAGATTGCAATTAGTGACCAGGAAAAGAAAAATTGCTTCAAAATTATAAGGGA
>NW_004624801.1:452310-468849 GCF_000247695.1 Heterocephalus glaber
GGGCTGGGCAAGGGTGAAAAATAAGAACCAAGAGAGACTATGTAAAGGTGCAAATTTCCAATGATGAATGTCATTGTATTGTATACCTAAAATGTACCAATGATTAGAATGATTAATCGATAACACAAAATAGGAAGAAAAGGTCCAAAAGGGTAGGGGTAGTGTGAGGGGCAGGGGAAAGGAAAGAAGGGAAAGGAAAAATGATGAGAAATTGAAAAAAAAATGGAAATAAAGTCTTTGTAAATAGGGAAGTGTGGAGGGGGTGAAGGGAGGGCTAGGAATGGGGAAAATATAAGAACCAGGATGCCTTATGTAGAAGTACAATTCCCAATGAGAAATATAATTGTGTTGTATACCTACAATGTACCAATAAAAGAATTTAAAAAAAAAAAAAAAGGACACAAAGGGTGGGGGTGGGCAAGAGCCTCTCTTATGGGAACAGCAGAAAGCCTTTGAAGAGATTAAACAGAACATACACTGGGTCTGGGACTTCCAGACATGACTAAGCCTTTCTATTTGAGTTCAGGGAGGTGGAGTGAATGATCCAGACTTTAAAACTACAGCTGAGCAAGCAGGGCTAGGAAATTTGCTTGCACTGGAACAAACTCTTGCTAATAGCTTTGCTGAGGATTAGATCTAGTCTCACTGAGCAGACAGGGCTTTCCTCTTTTGAAATTCTCTACAGGTGACCCCTTGGTCTTATTAAGGGTACAAGAGCAGGTTTAAAGGAGTTTGGGAACCTCCATCTGAGACAACAGATGCAGGTGTTAGGCTTAGCCTTAGCCACTCTATACCAGTGGGTTAAAGAATGATTGCCCAAGAGTTTGACCACTGATTCTTACTCTTTCAAACCAGGGGATGCTGTATGGGTAAAAGAATGGAATGTCCAACCCCTGAATCCCCTCTGGAGGGACCCATTCACTGTTATCCTATACACCCCACTGCAGTAAAGGTGGATGAGATAGTTCCCTGGATTTACTACAGTACACCAGCATCTTGAGACTGGGAGTGTGTCCCTGACTTGTTGGAGCTATGGAAGCTAATCATCGGGAGGAAGCAGACTGCAACCTGAGGAATACCATTGAAAGACAAGAGCCCTGCTCTAGTTACTCCAGAGGCTGTCTAGTCTATGAAAGGCAGAAGCCGAGGACATGGCTGACTGACAATGCAGATGGACTGCATCCTTTTTGTGACTGTAATGTACTGCCACTCCTTGCTCTTAACTCTATTTGGATCTCTAGCCCTGCTTTTTACCATAGTCCTTGTGGAGACCACCCCAGCCAACTGGAAATGTGGTGAGAGGTGCCTTCCGGCCCTTACCTTTCTCTTGAGGGTGATATGTTTTGCTGGTATTGGCTGCTTTTACTAGGGACCCCATTGTTTAACCTGAATTTCCCATCATGTGACCTGTGTAGTCGCCTAAACCAGGTCAGGCCAGAGAGTTACTTGGACTTTACCATACCCACTTATCATGCTTAGGGAGGATCCAAGGAACCTGCACACATCATAAGACAACATATTCTATCTGCCAACATGAAAATCAGTTTACCTGTTTTGATCACAAGTACCCCCGACAGAAAAACGGTTTGAAGTCTGACATTCCCAAGGTGAAGTATCATTAATTGACAAAACCCAGGTCACAGATCCCCATTTGACAGTATCAGTATTTTTGATGTGTGTGCCACCATTAGTAAAAATCTGTGGATAGTTCTAAAGTGTGGAGGGTTGTCATGGGAACAAGAATACAGGCTCATTGATAAGTACACGTGAGAATAGGCCTTGCCCCAATCTTATTGCCCCTATTGGAGCTGTGTTTCCTGAGCCCCTTGGAAGGGTAAAGAGGAGGTGGTACTCCTTCAAAGGCACCTGCCACTCTTAGCCATGAACTGGAAACCTGCAACCCCATTAATTTTACTATCTTTAACTTGGGAGACCCAAAGTGAGAAAATGTGTGTGTGTGTGTGTGTGTATATGTGGGAGGCATTGACCCAGGGATGGTACTACATTTTAAGAAGGTCACTACCATCTGAATGGCCACATCTTATCAGGTTTTTCACTCATTTTATGAAGAAATAGAAAGTAGACCTCTAATCCTGGCTACAGTCAAAAACTTGATTTTAGCCCTAGCAAAGACCGTAGCCCTGACTCTGAAGCTCTCTTCTTGTTATGTAAGTGGGGGAATCAAGATGGGGGATCAATGGCCATGGGAAGCTAGAGAATTGGGTCCCCATGAACCTTACACTGACACAGGGTACTCCAGCTCTGCCTCAGAGGTTTGGCTTCTTAAGACCTCACTAATTGGAAGAAACTGTCTTGCCCAGTGAGGAAGATGGCTCAAAGTCACTGTAGGGAGCCTAACACCTCTGGGTCCAAAGTTTTACAACTCAACCTCCTGGAAGATCTAATGGTGGGGGTCCTCTGACTACTTTGAACCAAACCCTCAGAGGGGGCCTGGGATGATGTCAATGCAGACATTGAATGGCCCCAGATGGACTCAACTGGATATGTGGAAGGACTGCTTATGGTACACTTCCCCCAAACTGGTCAGGGTCTTGTGTATTAGGGACAATTTGCCCTTCTTTCTTTCTACTTTCACTTTCCAGGGGAGAACATCTGGGGTCCAAGTGTATGGGGACCGGGACTCATAGAAAACAATGTTCTTTGCAAATTGGCAATTGGAAAGACAAAGAATGGCCCCCTGAATGCATAATTCAGTACTATGGGCCTGTCACCTGGGCAGAGGATGCCTCTGTCCTGGGGCTATCACCCCCCCCATTTATATGCTAAACTGCATAATTAGACTGCAAGCAGTTGTGGAAATTATAACTAAGGACATTGTCAAAGATCTTAACTTGTTAGGTAAACAACAGATCAATATGTGCACTGCCATCTATCAAAATCCTCTGGCCTTAGATCATCTGCTTGCTTCCAAGGGAGGGATTTGTGAGAAATAACCTAAGCAACTGCTGCCTACAAATCGATGGTGAGAGGAAGGTCATAGAGGACTTTACAAATCAAATGAGAAATTGCTCATGTTCCAACCCAGACCTGGAAAGGTTGGGACCTTGGGAACTGTTTGGGGGATGGTTTTCAACTCTTGGGAGATTCAGAGCCCTCACAGGTATTACACTCCTGATTTTGAGAACTTATTTGATCCCTCATTTGATCGCCTGGCTCCCTTGTTTATATGTTCTGTCTACAGCCTCTTTGAGATGAGGGTCGAAAGAAAAACAGTTGCACCCATGAGGATATTATGGAAATATAAACCTAAACCTCTGAACCAGGATGATGCTCTTTGACTCAAAATAGGATTGGTCCAAGATCCAAGGGTGTGTGTGATAGGGCCCCTCCCACATGTCAGGGCGGAACTTTTTACAATGTAGCCATATCAGCCTCTGTGTACAATGTGTAGTTCTGCTGTAACTCTGTAGCATAAATTCTACCCAACCAGACTGTAAAATGTTAGTGTATGCCCATATAAGGGAGACAAAGACACAAAAATTGTATGAAAGAATGCACTTGAGCCACTTTCCTCACTCAGCCTTTGGATACAAATTCGCTGAGTTAGTACTGGCACAAATAAAGTTGCTCTCCGGGAAAAAGGTTTGGGTGTCCAGTCTCTCTGCAAGAAAATCCCACAGCAATGGAGCTTCCCATTTGGAGCATGATCTTTGTTCCATTGGTGAACCTGTAAAATTATGCAGTAGTTTTTATTTTCTGGCCAAATTCTAGATACTTGGTGTGTGCTAAATGTTGATGAATGGTTAAGTGTGTGAATAAGCAAATCAGACAAATTTTATCTTATTGCCAGCTTTCTGGGCTAGGTTCTAGCTAGACCCTAATGCTACCATCTCTACCAACACCACCGCCATCATCATCATTATTATTTTTTAATTAATTTTATTGGTACATTTTAGGTATACAATATAATGACACTCATCATTGGAAATTCACACCTTTACATAACCTCTCTTGGTTCTTATATTTTCCCCATTCCCCTGCCCTCCCTTCAGTCCCTCCATCTCTCCCTATTTACAAAGACTTTGTTTCCATTTTTTCATTTTCACATATTAATTCCATTCCCTTCTTTCCATCATCATTATTTTAAATTATATTTGACCACATATAAGATGCCAGGAACTGCGTTCAGCATTTTATGTTTGGATTTCACTTAATCCTTCAGATGAAGAAATTGAGGCTCAGTAAAGTTAAATGTATAGCAAAATATCACATAGTTTGTAAATGGTATAGGTGGGATTGAAGCCAGTTAGATTGCTTCTAGAACCTACACACTGAACTATGGTAACATATTGTCCCTATTCCACTAACTCATCTCAGGAGTTCAGGTATGAATAAATGATTTCCTGGAAATGTATTACTGTAATTCAAGTTATCACTCCCATCTAAGTCTTCCTCTTATTATTTTTTCTTGCCTACTTGCTTCTAGTTCTCTCTAATTTTCTACCTTTTTTCCCCCTAAAGTTTGCTCAATCCACTTCTGAGTAAAAGTGTCATTTAAGCACAATACAGGGTATTCAGAAACCAACCTGAGCCATGAATATCTAGAATCATTTTATTCTCCAAATCCTGTAGGTCAGCTTATACACCTCCTTTTCTGTGGTCCTTGGAGTCTAGCATATGCCATACTCATGTTTACCCATTTTTTGGCTTAGGTTTTATTTATCTTTCATAGAGCAGTTTAAAATATTAAAGCTTTTGAAAAATGACAAAGAACTTGACCCATTGCCTTCCTAGCCAGTCTACTCTTGAGAAACTGGAAGAAACTACCAGTAGAAATATTTTTTTGAGAATATTTTAGTTACTCAAGCCAAATATATTTGTAAATATCCACAGTTGATATATATTTCCTTGGATTTAAAAATCTTAAAAAAAAATTATCATCATTTGGGTTCTGAATCTTTCTCTAGGAGAGAGAGAAAATATATCATTGGTATCCATGGTATCACATCTCAATTTTTTTTGGCTTTTTATAGATTCAAACCCAATTTTCATCCCTGACAATGATTCAGGCAGTGTCTATACTATGCCAGCACAACTTGTTAAAAAGGGAAAAATTCACTGTAATAATGGTGGCATTTAGTTGACAAAAATCTAAATAAAGTAAAATTCCACCTATTTAGGAATCCTCTAGAATTGAGACTTTCAATATGCTTAGGATTTTAATGGTTAATTAGGTGTTGATATTTTAAAAACTTCTGGCCATCCTGCCTGGGAACCCTTCTAATATATCTATATTTCAATGATATGAAGACTAGATTTCTTAAAGTACAATAGATTTCAAAATGGAATATCTAGAATACCAAGTAAAATAAAGGAAATATCCCCAGAGTTCAAAAAAATGAAAGGACGGCTGTAATCATAGACTAGGCTGTCTTTCTATAGTACTGTTCTAAGGACACGAGTTTAATAAATACATTGGAAGAGAAGAGAAAGTGTAGCCCATTCAAGTTGGAAAATTAGACCCAACACTATCAAATAAAATAAGGATTTTTGATGGATTACTCCTTCAATGAAGGATTTCAACAGACAACATCTGTGTACCAGCAAAGGGATATGACATAAAGTATCAGATTTGTCACTAGCACTGGATTGGAAGGAAAGGAAAAGGCAAGGCGTCCTCCGAGAGCCCATAACCACAATCCCATCTTAATATAGATTTGGTACATAAATTTGTACTTCTTGGATGGCCCTGGAAATCAACAAACCAAAAGATCAGCGTGTGCTTGTACATGCCCACAACAGTTCCAGTTTGATATCTCTGACATACAAAAGTTAAAACATTCTGGGAACTTCCCAAACTTTAGTGTGTTTGTTATGTTACCTAGTTATCCTGCTAACTAGTCTCATTCAATAGTCTGGGTTTTATGTTTCTACCACAGCTCCCTGTCCTGTCATTTCTAGGCTGTAGATCCAACATTTTGTGTAGCATGACTAAACAGGAAGGATATTTCCCCCACCTGAAAAGAATTAATTATCAACAGGCATATTGAAAAAGAAATTGTTAAATATGTGGATAAATCTAACCAAATTTGTTATGGTTCAAATAAAAACTGTCCTCCAAAGGCTCATGTATTCAGAGGTGGGGCTTTTGGGAGGTGATTAGATCATGAGTGCACTAATGTCATCAGTGGATTAATCTCTTACGTTCATAGCTGAACAGGGTGTTAGGAAGTGAAGCCGAATTGGATCAAGCAGAGTACTGGGGGCCTGGCTTGGAAGAGTGCATCCTTTTTCCACCCCTTCACTTTCCTCTGGCTTTTCCCCTGTTCTCTCTGCTTCCTACTTGCCAGGAGTTGAGCACCTTTCCTCTCCCATGCCATGTTCACACTGAAGCCGGATGACTCTGGACTGAAACCTCTGAAACTGGGAGGCAAATTAAACATTTTCTCTCTTACACAGTGCATGTCAGATATTTGGTTCCAGTGACAAATTACAAATGTGCACCCAAACTGACAACAACCAGCACAGCGTCTAATTTATAGGAGAAAGAAAGCAAAGTGAAAATGAAGTACTAGCAGACAGTGATGTGGGAGGTGGGCATAAGATGATCATACAATATTCTTAGACCTTATAAGAGGGTTATTGATTATATCTTTGAGTTTAATAAAGTAAAATTTATCCTGCCTTTCTATTTGTATATAGAAAATGTATTGCATACTTTGTTTTATCATTAAATATTACTTTATTTCATCCCACAATGTCTTATATATTAAATAATTTTCCTAATCAAAATCCTGCTACTGTTTTGTACTTCTATCCTTTAGCTTCTCTGCTCTTTAGTCTCAATTTTCAGGCAAGGATAGTCTACTATAAATGCCTTCACTTTATTAGTTTCTACTCACTTTCTAAACTTAAATTCCATGCCACCTGGCTTCTTCCTTTACTACCTTCAGATGTCACCACTGGCCTTCCACTTAGAAAAATCTAATAGCTCCCTCTCTCTTAATCCTTATCAATCATGCTAAAGTCTTCCAATTGAAAATGTGATTTGTGGTGTAGGAGCATCATTGCCACCTAAAAGCTTGGTGGAAAAGCAGAATCTCTGGCTTCACTCAGAGCTACTAAATTAGAATCTGTAGTTTACCAAGGTAACCAAGTGGTTCATGTACATATTAACATTTTAGAAGCACTGATATAAAATACTTGACATTGTGGACCACCCAAGAATGCTCAAAATTTTCTCTTCTCTTGACTTCTTTTATTCCTTATTAGCACCTCATCTTTATGTCATCTCTAGCACATTTTCTTATTTCATTTAGTAAGTGCAGGTATTGTCCTAGAGCTTTTCCTTAGCTTTAAACAAACAGCACATCTATTCTAGAGTCCAGCCATAGTCATTTTTAAAAGTACCTCTTCTCCCTCCACCCAGGCAATTCAGACGCAGCCATCACACATGTATGGGACCAAATTCAACTGAGAGAAGATACTTATATGGGCTTCCAATTTTGAATATTTTTTAATGATAGCATGCTGGGTAGAAATAAACCTCCAAATATAATTGGTTGAAAGCAATAAAGGCTTGTTTATCTATTTTCTTTTATCACAGTTCAGTATGAAGGCAACTCTGTTCATAAATGTGATTTCAGAGTATGGGTTTCTTCCCTTCTCTGACTGTCATTCCAGTATACTTCACTTCTAGCTGTGTGAGTAGCTGCAAAGTAGATAGAAGTGGGATGATGAACAAAATTTAGTGATGTCTAGAAATGTTGCCCTCACTTCTGCCCCCATTCTGTCATCAAACTGGTGCAAGGAGTGCTGGGAACTGTGCTGTCTCATGTGTGCAATGCCCAGGTGAAGTAAAAGGACTTGGTGAGCCTCTTGCCAGTCTCTCTCAGAACTCAATCTGGCTGTATCTTTCTCACTGTCCACAGGATATCCTCACTTGAATGTTCAAGTTACCCTCACAAGTCATAATTTAAACAGAAGTAAACCCTGAGTCTCCATGCTGCTCCCAGGTGAGACTTCCTCTTAAATTTTGATTTCACCAATGGTATCACCTCCCTAGCAACAGAAGCTCAAAGCCTGGATATTTTCCATCATCTCTGTACTCTCACACACCCACCCTGAAACTTTTGCTGAGTCCTGTTGCTTTTGTCTCCAAAATATTTCTTCCAACCTCCCACTCAAACACATTCTCAGTGGTTTTGCTCAACTCTGTACCATATTATCTCTTTCTAGAATATTCTTCTATTCCACAATGCAGAATGCATTAACCACCAATTCATTTATGTTCTTTTCCCTACATTACTCTGTAGTTCTTATTGGCTCCCTGCTGAACTCCTTCACACTCTATAAATATTACTTAAAAATTTCAGAGCACTAATTAAATACCAACCTCCAGGGTAAGTATTTTACATGGAAGGAATGCTATCATTATCCCTTTTCATGAATAGTTAAACAAGGTTCACGGGCAAAGCAATTTTCATTTGTTGGCAGGAGAAGAATAAGGATTTTAACATGCAATTTGTTAAACCTCCTAAGTTCTGACGCCCTTCTTTCACTATAAACAAACTACTTTTTTGGAAACTAATTGAAACACAGATCTCTCCTGAGAACTTTATTTTTAATTCAATTCTTAGTTTTTGATTATTCCTGCTACATATGATACGATATACATGTTCCAAAGTTAGGGTCAGTTTTCTCTTATTCCTCTTTCTGCAACTTTGATCTACCCTTACATATTATTGGAAAAAAGTAAACAGAAAGACAAAACCATCTTTTTCCTTCAAAACTCAAATTATGCATGCATACTTCTTTCAACTTTTCTCTTTGAACAGTTAACAAGCATGCTTTATTAATAAATCCTCACTTTATTCTCACTAAAAATATGCTCACTACTGCACTTTTATTAGATGATATCCATATCCTTATAAAAGGCTTCTGCAATGTGCTAGCTTTCCAATTCTTTAAGTTCATAACATCAGTTACTTTACCTTTACTGTTTTTAACAATTTCCTCACTTCCATGAATGACCCACGTAATTGCCATATTCAAGTCCTTCCTTAATAGTTCAGATTATAGCTTTTCATGCTCTCATTCTCACCACATCTGATCTTCATATTCGGTGTGATTGCAGCTTCCATGAACTCCTATTTATTTTTCCAGTTTATCACTGCCAAAAAACAATTTCTGTTTTTATCATTTTTATTTTATGAAAAAATAAAACAAAATTTTATAATTCAATAAGAGAATAACAATAGTTATTACATTGTGTATCATTATTTTCAAAGTATTTACTCAGATATGTTTGACTCAGGTCAGATGACTATAAAAAACTCTACCATAAAACTGATTGCCATTATTTCATATTGTCAGTATTATTACCCTTAATATTTATTTTCTTTAGACATCAGTACTCCATCTGTACAATTTCCATTCAAGCATATCTTAGTGCTTTTACTTCATCCCATTTCTTTACAGACAAAATTTTCCTTTGTCTCTCTTGTGGCTTCCAAATCTTCACCAGTATTTTTAACTGTTGAAAAAGCATACCAATCATAGCACCCCTTTTTTCCTCATCAAAACAATCCAACAAATAGCCATTAACCCATATTGATTTCTACTTACTGCCTTGAGCCTTTTCTCTACTCATTTGATTCCTGGTAACCATAATCTACACTATCTATATCCCTTCATCAAAGTTACAAGGACTCTGCTCTACAGAGAACAAAACATCTTGGTAATACCTATCCAGGAAATTGTTAATATTCACACATGCAATATGAATTGATGCTTACAAAATACTACAGAAGAGAGAAACATAATTTCTAGTACAAAGTTATAAATCAAGTATAGCTTATATTATACAAAAGGGGTGGAAAAATCTATTGAATATGAACAATGTCTCTTATTAGATTTATGTGTACTACAAAATCTAATAAAAACTTCTTACTCTAGCTTGCATTCTTGAAAAGAAGGAAGGAAGGGAAGAGGAAGAAGGGAAAAGAGGGGTAGGTGTGCTGCTTCTCATCTCTCTCTACAATTCCACTTTCATTGGTATCGTGCTGCTTATATTGAATTGGCCAATGATATGGGTATGGGTTAAAAAAGTGGTTGGTTTATAGTTGGTTGATTTCTAGAATTATAAAAATTATGGTTGAAACATTAATAATGCAGATTAAACTTAATTTGTCTCTACTGTAGGTATTTACTGTGAATAGCCCAAAAATTTGTGAGAAAAATCTTGCAGTATTCCACAAATGTTATCCAAGTCAACAGTTAGTGCAGATCATTGACAGGTAAATGAAGTTTTTCTACTAAAAATAAAATAGGAAATGTCAGGCTTATATTCAGAGAATTAGGCTAATGACGTTGGCACACAATCATTCTTCATTCACCAAACTAGGGCTAACGATGTGCTCTGATATTTACAAAGATAAGCATCTCTTCGGGAGTTTGTATCATAATGGTTAATTTCATAGCTTTCATAATTGAATTACTGGGATCAAATCTTAGCTCCACATTTACTAAACTTGAAACCCTGGAAAAATATCCTGTATCTTGTGAATTACTTTAATATCATCATTAATCAAATAAGCACCATTTTTCCTGCCTTATGAAAGACAGAGAAAGCTAATCATAATTATCATATACCAGGACATTAAATAAAGATAGTTGTGCTGACATTAGACATCATATTTCTGACTGCAAGAATTGGTTTCTATTGTTGATATTGTTGCCTTGTTTCTATGCTACTTAGCCTAACTCTCATAAGCACAAATAGGTGAAGTGGAGAGTCACCTATTCTACAATTATCAACTGAGATTATTATACCACTGGTATATTAGGATCTGGTGATACAGTGATGCATAAGACATATGAGATCTCTTTTCTGAAAAAACAAAACAAAACAAAAAAAAACAACTAACATTTTAAGCAAGGGAAACAGATACTAAACTGACCATCAATTAGCATCAGGCAGTAAACTTTCTGGTTAGATAATTACCACAAGGCAGTATGGCAATGCTGTTACTTTGGTAGGAAATGTCTGTTTGAAAAGGTGAAAACTAGGGGTTGGTCTATACGGTAGGCAGAGTAATGAGCCCTTGGCTCCCACTCCAAGATTGTTACACCCTAATCTCTGCTATTTGAGAATATATTGCTTTATATCCCAAAGAAAAATTTGCAGAAGTGTTCCTGGATTGTCCAGTGGCCCAATATGATCAGATAGGTTCTCAAAATCAGTAGACCATGCTTGTCTTCTTGGTATCATAGACATACAACTTACCTGAGTTTGAGGACAAGGAAGGCAACCTTTATCCCAGGAGGGGGAGGTCTCTGGAAGCTGTGAAAAGTACTGAAAGCCATTTTCCCCCCAGGGCTTCCAGGAGGGACAGCAGCCTTGCTAAAACCTAGATTGTAACCAGTTGAATTTTATTTCAAGATCTCTACCCTCTGTCAAAATGTAAAATAATAAATCTATGTTGTTTTAGCCACTTGTCTGTGGTAATTTGTTACAGCTGCAAATTTACAGACCAGAATAATGAGAAAGAAACGTCAGTAAAACTGCAGACACAACAGTACTGGCAGTGGAAACAGCTAGGACAGTCACCAACACTGGTATAGGGTGTTAGGGATAGAAGAAAGGCAACCATCAGAATCTTTCTCTACATGTACAGGGAAATTCTGGAAGGACATGATCAAATTTATTTGTTTTAAAAGGCTACTTTTCTGTGGGAATTGAATATAGATGGAAGTAGTCAAAGCATAACCATCAGTTACAAGATTCAGGAAATGCACAGAAATCCTTTTGAAACTACATTTTATAATCACCCAGCATGGTGGAGTTGTCAGCCCAGAGCAGAAAGGAAAATCATGATGACGTTTGCAATGAAAATTTCTCCATGTCTCAAGACAGCCACTGGAATGTGTGACATCTAAGATGGACAGTTGTGTATGCAGAGATTCCATGTTCCCTCTGGCCTACAAAAAACTTATCCTAAGGCCACTCAGAAAAGATTTTTAGCAAAAATAATTATCTGGTTCAGTCTGTGATCCTATCACCACTTGTAATTAGTTATAAGGGCTGCTTAACATGTGAAAGGTATGATGTCAGTCCACTTTATTTTGCTTTGCTTGTAGAAGCTGGCTCTATATTCATGTTAAAGAAAATGGTAATCAAAGCAGAATCTCACCAGTAAAGCATAATTTTCAAAAGTTGTAGGAAATAGCACCCATGCAAATGTAAGTACATGTCAAAGATATTAACTCACTTTAACTAATTAATTCATTATAAATTAATGATCCCTATAATCACATCTTAATGTGTATAGATATCTACCTATGTGCATGCATAGATACATAAAATTTAATTAAACATTGGAATAAGTTTTATTAATCATATTCAAAATTTGTTAATACCAAGGAAAAAGAGATGCATTTGGGTTGCTGTATTGTTGGTCACAAGAACTTCCTTCTTCATATAAAAAAAGAGCTTTAAAAAAGCAGACGATTGAAAAATGAAACCCAGTTCTTCTCTGAAAGATCACTTAGTAACCTCTTTGACCTCTTCTGAAATTTTGGATTATTTTTGTCATTTATCTGACATTCTCCCATGCTCTTTTCCCAATACGTTCCTGTGATCATAAACAAATATCCAAAGATAATCCTGTTTTCAAACACAGGCTTTCTACTTTTGGTCTGCAGTAAAAAATGTAAATGAACCACATAAGTCTCCTTGAATTTTCTCTGAAAATCTAGAATGATATATTTGAGCTGAGCAATCGCTGATGCTCAGGAATTTTCTTCTTTCTGAAAAAATTCACAAGAGAACTTTATTACACTTTAAAGAGCCTTACTCATTTGCTTTTGTGTCCTGAGGCTATGAAACCTAGTGTAAAGCATTTGTTCCACCAGATTTCATCACAGCACTCATGAATTTGGGTGATTTTTCTTCAGTTCTAAAAATTTATCTAAAGTCTCTGATATTCCATAAAAGCTGCTTTACTACCTTGGAGCCAGGCCTAGTGTCATGTTCTTATGAGAATTTTGTAGGCCTTGACTCCACACATAAAGACAATTCTTATTTCCTACTACTGGTTTTGTCAGGGCTCATTAAGTGAGAATGATACTCAAATTGAC
Organism: Heterocephalus glaber; assembly: GCF_000247695.1. The sequence continues at coordinate 465,412 of NW_004624801.1, forward strand.
CTCCTATGTGATCTTGGTTACACAATTTATTGTCTAATTGTAATTTGGTACAAAGGCAGATATGTTTTATGAAATTCTGTAAATGTATTTGTTCCCGAATTCTGAGAGTTAGAGAGATATAACCCCACTTAAAAAATGTTTCATTCCAGTTTGCAAATGCATATTCCCCAAATTACTAATTAGAAATGGATTTCCCAAAAAACCAGAAAAAAGCTCCACATATATTCATGAATATTAAACAATGGTGCTAACTGTATTTCATTCAAACAGTAACAAAAATATGATTTTTCTTATTAGTTCATGATGTTCTATGAAATCTATTCATGGTCTAGTGGATACTGCGAGAGAGGGGTAGGCGGCATTAAATCTTCTACTTTCATGAAATACATCTGCTTCTGGGATAAAAAAGTTCCTAGAGATTTGGACTTAGCCCATCAAAGCATTCTGAAAATTATCTGCGTAACATCGTCTCAGAAATCTGTACTGAAAGCCAATTTTTGGAAGCAACAAAAGTTTTTTTATTCAATATTCTTCCCTTTCCACAGAGTAGTAAGACTCCTTTGCTGTACATGCTACTAAAATATTTTAAAACTAAGCATCAGGAAATACACCTGTAATGTAAGAAGCATTTTTATCCCAAGGAAAGGTATTTTTATTTTTATTTATGTAATAATCAAAGGCTTAATAAAACAAGCACAAATAATAGACAGTTATGGTAACATTTGGAGTCTCTGTTGTCTGAGCATATCGCATAGACAATAAAAATAACATTATAGCCCCTTTTTAAGAGAGGTAAGGAGAATTTATCGCTTTATTTATTTATTTATTTATTTGGTACCAGGAATCTAACTCAGGACCTTGCACTTGGCAGTCAGGTGCACTGACACTGAGTGAGAATTCATCATTTTAATTGAGTATGATTACTGAAACTTTGCTTTAATATATTTGGCAGTAAATGATTCAGCAGCTTTCCCCCTCCTTCTAAGCAAACTAATTAAACTGAGCCCATTTTGGCAAAATTTAACACATTTCTTTATTTCTCTTCAGACTCAATATTTGCAGATTTTATATACTTTGGCAAATAAAAACTTTTCTGGAAAACTTTTAAAACTTTCTATATCTATTCATGCTTTAACTCTTACTATGTTTTTTCACATTGTGAAACAACCAAACATTTAAAAAGAAAAACTATTTTTTTGACTTTAATAAACTGATATTCATCAAATTGCATTGCTTATATATTCACACTTCCGTGCTACCATCATCCAGTGTGATTTCATGTTCTGAAATGCATATTAATTGCAATTAGCAACATAACTAATTTCTGCTGCACAGAAGAAATTGCAAAATTGATAAGCCTACCCTATAGTGAGATATTTAAGGCAACAGATCACTACAAATATATACCATGATAGGTACATATTTGGTGTTTTCAAAGAACAGCAAGAAACTTGCTTTATATGATATAAGAACTGTGTAGGGAAGACTTAAGAAAAGGCATAGAAGTTATTCAGGAGAGATGGCTACTGTAAAGTTTATTTACAAGACTGCTAGGGATCCATGAACAGCGAAAGAAGAAAACGAACCCTATTCCACTTCCAAACAAAGATCTGTTATTGAAAGTCAGAGTGAAGATCTATAGGCAGAAATAGAGACCATTGAAACCTTCTTATTTTCTTTTAGGGAAAGACTTGAAATCCTTCCTTGTGTCTTATAAAGACAGACATGGTGGAGGGCAGCAGGTTGGTTTAGCATACATAAGAAGAAGGACCAGAGATATTAGGTAATGTGGAAAGAACATTAGACATTAGAGAGTCCAAAAAGACAGTTTTCTAGCTGAGTGATCTTGAGCAAACACTTCAAGTTTTCAAACAGTGGGATATAACCCATCAATTTAGTTAACTCAGGTTAGCATTTAAAAACAAAACAATATTATGATATAGAGTAGATAAAGCATTGACGATTGCCTTGTATTTAACAAGGATAAGTACTACCTCATGAAATTTTGCTTTAGATATACCATAGCATATATAGGTATATATATCTTTACTGTGAAATGAAAAGCATTTCTTACCCTGAGTCATCAGTTAAAAAAATTGAAAGCCCTTGGAATAATTCCACTTAGTATCTGTTTTGTTTTGTTTTCACTAGCGGAAGAAATTTGGTAAAATATCTACTTTTATTATTACACTATCTATTGAAAATAAAAAGGCCAAGAAAATAATGTGTATAAATGCAGATGTACTACATGTAGTACAACACACATGAATAAAGTTCTGTACTTATTGTTAGTCTTCTACTGCTGCTACTGCTACTACTGATACTATTCCTGATATGATGCAGTGGATTCTTAAACCTCCACGATGGAGTTTCAGAGGTAAAGAAAAAAGAGAATGAGTCTGAGACCTTGATTTTCTGTTTCATCTCTTCTCTAAATCTCAATGCAGATTTTATTCTAGTAATTTCAGTCCTCCTCATAAAATACTCCAATGATTCCCCAGTGGGAGTTGGAATAAAATCATGAATTACAAAGTCTTCCTGAACAGCCATTATCTACCTCTCTGACTCTACATTACATGAAATTTTACCTTTAATTTACATTTACTTCCCCATGGGAAGTCACAATGGCTTTCTTTCTCTTCCTCAAGCTGGGCCCACCTGTTCCCTTCTTGAACCATTGTGATGGTCCACTCTGTGCAGATTATCCTTTTGTATGACAAATCCACTAAGTATATTTACTTTTATTCTCTATCCTTGCACCTAGAATATTTAGCAGATGTTGATTATTTTAACAGGTGTACATCCTATTCACTTGTTGGAAAGAAAATACCTCTGTAAGTATCTTCTTGTCTGTAAGAGTCACCTCTACACTACCACTGGCTTGAGAGACTTTCCATACAGAAACACAAATAAATCAAAGGAAATAATCATAAGAATATATTGGACAATTTTATTATTTTTCTTTGAATTTCTTCTGCTTGTTCCTTTTCACACAGTCTTACTTCTTATATGCACTTTTATCAACAATAGTCTTCTCTAGTACATTTTTCTGAATAACTTTTTTTTCCCATTAAATTTATTGGTACATTTTAGGTATAAAATGCAGTTACATTCATCATTGGGATCTTGTACCATTACATGAGTATCTTGGTTCTTATTATTTTCCCTCTTCCCCTGCCCTCCCTTCACCCCCTCCACCCTTCCCTATTTGCAAAGACTTTGTTTCCATGTTTTTCCTCTTCTCGTATTTTTTCTTTTCCCTTTTTTCCTTTCCCCTACCCCTCCCACTTCCCCTGCTGCTTTAGACCTTTTCTTCCTGTTGCACAATATCAATTATACATTTTTTAAATTACAATATCAAGATCTAGGAGACATTACCATAGATTTTACAGAATTTAAAAGGATATAGAAAGCATATTATAAAAATCTTTTTTGAAA